>CAIGQZ010001108.1:29052175-29068014 GCA_903798205.1 Danio tinwini
CCCGACTGAGCTCCACGGACCTCAAGTCCGCTGCGTGTGCCCCGGGAAGGACGATGGCCACGTTAGTGGTCCAGGAGCGCACAGTCGGAGCGCCACCTCGGGCTAAACCTGGCAGAAATATGCGCGGAGTCGACAAAGTTCACTTTCTTGACTCCCCCATATACCAGTCTGGCCCGTTCGGCGACACCGTTGGTGGATTCACCCAGGAATTCACGGCGGTGCAGTCGGATACGATGGACCATCCATCGGCGGGGATGTAAGACCGCTCCCCCCCGCCGAACCATCCACATCCACTGCTTGTCGCTGAGAGCGCCCGTCTACGAGTGCTGCTCCGCCCCCGCCTGCGCCTCTGGCCAGCGGCAGCGCCGAGCACCTTACAGGCAACCAGCGCTCCCCGTCCCAGAGTGCCGTTAAGTCCGGTTAACGGACCGCAAAGCGCTCCTGAGACGGGCCATTTGGAGAAGAGGGAACCTGCTCTCTCCCCGGTGGGGGGTCGGGCTCCTCAGAGAGAGCATTTTTCCCTTCCCTGGATGTGATAGCCCGAATACTGCCAGTCTGGGACGCGATGAAAAGCCTTTCAGCTCGCAGGATCGGTGCACTTCGCCAGTGGCTCACGAGGTCTGGGAGGACGGTCTCCTTTCTCTCACACCTCCAGCCCTCCCCTCCGGAGTCTGGGTGTAAGGTGAGTGAATCTCTCGCCTCCAGCTCTTCCGCGGGACCCCAGCGCTCCCCGGATCAGCACTCCTACTCCGCGCTGCCCCACTGCTGGTACGTCAACGATCGTAGTGATGCAGTCATTAGCGAGAGCTCTGCCTGCCTGGTTAGCGCGGGCCAGCCCTTCGCGGTGGCTCATATGCACGATCAGACTCGGCTACGCGATTCAATTCGCGAACGGCCTCCCAAGTTCACGGGTGTGTTTCTCACCAGGGTCAGCCCTGTGCCCGCCCCTGTCTTGCGAGAGAAGATTGCTGTCCTCCTGGCGAAGGATGCAATCTAACCGATCCCTCCAGCCGAGATGGAGAGCGGGTTTACAGCCTGTACTTCATCGTACCAAAAAGAGCAGTGGGCTATGGCCAATTCCAGATCTGCGCGTTTTGAACCGCTGTCTGCACAAGCTGCCGTTCAAAATGCTTATGCAGAAGCGCATCCTCTGGTGCGTTCGTCCTCGGGATTGGTCTGCAGCAATAGACCTGAAGGACGCGTACTTCATGTCTCCATACTCCACGCCACCGTCAGTTTCCGCGGTCTGCGTTAAGATCGAGCCTGGCAGTACAAGTCCTCCCCTTCGGGTTCTCTCTGTCTCCGCGGGTCTTCACCAAGCTCGCGGAGGGGGCCCTCGCGCCCCTTCGGCTCGCGGGCATCCGCATACTTAATTATCTCGGTGACTGACTAATTTTAGCCCTCTCTCGGGAGCAATTGATTATGCACAGAGACAAGGTGTTCCAGCACCTCCACCTATTGGGGTTTCAGGTCAACCGAGAAAAGAGCAAACTCGCCCCCGGGCAGAGGATCTCTTTTCTCGGGTTGGAGCTGGACTCGGTCACCATGACAGCGCGCCTCTCCTGAGAGCGCGCTCCGCTAATGCTGAACTGTCTGAGAGACTTAGACAGCAAAATAGTGGTCCCACTGAAATCTTTCAGAGGCTCCTGGGGCATATGGCATCCGCAGCCGCTGTCACGCCGCTCGGATTGCTCCATATGAGACCACTTCAGCACTGGCTTAACGATCGAGTCCCCAGACGCGCATGGCACGCGAGCACACACCGGGTGACTGTCACTACGCTGTGTCGCCGCGCCCTCAGCCCCTGGAACGATCCCTCGTTCCTACAGGCCTGAGTGCCTCTAGGACAGGCGTCCAGAAATATTGTCGATTTGACAGATGCTTTCCAGCACGGGCTGGGGGGCCGTGTGTTGCGGGCATGCAGCACGGGCTTGTGGAAAGGAACCCAGTTGCATTGGCATATCAATCGCCTAGAGCTGTTGGCAGTGTTCCTCGCTCTCCGCCGTTTTATCGGTGCTGGAGCGACAACACGTGCTGGTCAGGACGGACAGTACGGTGGCGGTGGCGTATATCAACCGCATGGGGGTATCCGCTCTCGCCGCATGTCTCAGCTCGCCCGCCGTCTGCTCCCCCGGAGTCATACGCAGCGCAATCGCTGCATTCCATTTTTCCCCACCGAGCTCAACCGTGCAGCCATCCGCTCTCACGGCAGTTTTGCCTGGGAAAATGGGGACTCCACCCCCGATTGGCCAGCTGTTATGGGCTGCGCCTTTCTCTCTAACTCAGAGATTTGTGCGCTCTCGCTTGAGTTCCCCACTTGGCGAACCCTGTAAAGTCCACTGGCTTACAGCTGGCCTCGGGGCGTGCGTAATACGCATTTCTCCAGTGAGCCTACTCGCACAGATACTGTGTAAAGTCAGGGAGGTCGAGGAACAGCTCTCGTATTGCGCCTCTCTGGCTCAATCGGACCTGCTTTTTACTCTCCTCGTGATGGCCCCTCCCTGGCACATCCCCTGGAAACAGGGGACAGGCACCGTTTGGCACCCGCACCCAGATCTATGCCTCACGTGCGGTTCATAGATGGAGTGCGGAGGACTTAGGTGACCTACCGATTAGGTGGTTAACACTGTCACTCAGGCTGCGCACCCTCTACGAGGCATGCCCACGCCCTGAAGTGGAGTCTATTCGCTGTGTGGTTAACTTTTTCCCCGAGAAGGAAACCCCGAACATGCCAGATCAGAGTGATGCTATCCTCCTTCAGTTGACTGGAGCTAAGGCTGTCTCCTCCACTCTGAGGGCTTGGCGTTACGATCATCCCCGCTCTAAGGATGCGGTGATGGCGGCGCGCTGGGAAGTATCGTCTCATCATCCAGTTCCCAGAGGCGCGAGACATGAATATTAATTATTCCTGTTTCCCTCTCATACCCACTTGGAGATCTCTTTTAGGAGAGGTCTGCTCGATCACTCGACTCAGTATCTTAAGATTTCTGTCCAGGTAGACAGCTCTGCTGGTCGCGTTCGCATCGGCCAAATGGGTGGGTAACTGGGGGCATTTTCGGTCAGCGAAATGTGCCAGCGTGTTGGGCCGGCCCACTCTCACGTTTACCTGAGACCCCCGCCCACCTAGGTGCTCTAGGTTCCTACAGCATTCTTTCAGCTATGTAGTGAACCTGCAAGCGCTGCCAACGGAGGAGGCAGACCCAGCCCCTTTATTTGCTGCGTCCTTCGCGCTTTGCGTATTATACGGACCATACTCAGCTCTTTTATCTGTTACAGTGATCGGCAGAAGGGAAGTGTCGTATCCAAAACAGAGGTTGGAACATATCCACTGAACCGTGAATGCCATCTCCCTCGCTTATCTGAGCCAGGGCGAGCCGTGTCCCCCAGGAATGAGAGCGCGCTCCTCGAAGCACGCATCCTTGGGCGTTAGCACGCGGCGCCTCTCTAACAGACACTGTAGAGCTGCGGGCTGGGCGACACCTTGCGAGATTTATTAATCTTGAGGGGAGCCGATTTCCTCGCGGTAAATGAGAAATTCGGTTAGGTGTTGTAAAACGCTTGCTGCGCCATTCTCTCTAACACGGAGATACGTGCGCTTTTTCGCTCTGTCAGTAAAGTTCCCCGCTGGCGAACCCTGCAGATACTCCTCCGAGGCCCCCAGCATCTGACTCAGCGGAGAAGTCAGGCGCTGGCCCGTTACGTTTTTGGTCTGCCCGCTGGTCAGCCCGCGTTCTGGGTATAGGTGCCCGCTATGTGCGATCCCCACAAGGCGATCCCATATGCTTATACTGCCACGGTGCAGTCCCCCCTCACAGGCGGACCCGTGTCTTCCCTTACCGCTAACCATCTTATATTCATATGCGTACTCCCCCTTCTTAGGGCTAGTCCATATGCTCTCTCGCCACTAGTCTCCCCACTTGGGTAGCAGGTGGCCTCCGCAGCGTCCTCCCTATCGGGACTGCACGCTCCCCAACATACTGTCGTATTAAATTCCTAGAAAGTGTTCTAGACGCATCTGCGGCTCCCGAAAAATATATCTAAATCCGTAAATCTTCTGTTGAAGTGGGATAAGTAAGGGCCAGGGAACACGTTGGAAGACCGCGCCTCTGGTGACGCAGGTGCGCTCACGCTCTCTTTTGCCTGGCAAACCTCTCATCGGGGGCGAAGGTAAGGTTCAATCATTATGGCGTTTTCCAAACATTTCCCCATAGTGGAAGTTTCCACATAGCATTGAAGTTCCCCTCCCGAAGGGGAACGCTCCGGTTACTAAGGTAACCCTCGTTCCCCGAGGGGGGGAACGGAAATGCTATGTTCCTTCGCCATAATGATTGCCCCTTAGCTGTTGAGGTGAAAGTCTCTTCCGCTAAAAATGATGCTTGGCTTTGCGCGTGCTGTGCTCTTATAGCAAATTGATTGCAACGAGCATCAGGTGCGCAAGCTGAAGCTGCCAACTCATTGGCATTTCATTGGCCCGTTTACATACTCTTTCAGATGATTGGCTTTCTGAGTGAAATCCCCCATAGTGGAAGTTTCCACATAGCATTTCCGTTCCCCCCCTCGGGGAACGAGGGTTACCTTAGTAACCGGAGCGTTATTGTTAACAAAACATACATTAATGTGTTAACCAACACAATACTTAATGCAACAGTTAACATAGTTAGCAAATAATGAACAAAAGTTAGTAACACATTAGATAATTTTGCAATAGTGTACACTTTGCAGTCAGGGTTTCTTATTTCCTGGACACATGCACGGTTCATTAAAAATCATGTTAGGAAAGAGTCTACAAATATGAATAACTTGCAAGTTGAAGCTGAGGTTTCCACTTTAACACTCAGTGTCGGTTTAGAACTCATTTGTCCTCAACTTTGATGCAGAATCTTAAATCCGTCCCAAGATTTGCCAATTCGAATGCATTAGTAAATAGTTAAAAATTTATAAAGGTCATGTAGTGCTGAACTTAAGTTGTTGTTCATTATTTGTCTGTGTTTAACTATTGCATACTTATAATTTAATTTAACTAAAAAAACTGTTAGATTTTTCTTCTTACTGTTTGTTGTTTGATGGTAATTAATATTAACAGATGCATTTACTTATGTTAACTAATACAACCTTATTGTAAAGTGTTATCACTTTATTTTGTTGTTCTGTTATAAAGATTATCATTCATAATGTTCTGTAAAGCTGTCATTGAATTAACATGAATTGTAAAAAGTGCTACAAGCTATACAGTATGAATTGGCTTGATGAAAGGTCAAACAAGGTCAAAAGAGATGTCAAAGATTTGGAAATCTTGTTTAAAATACGTATCCTTCTGTGTCAGTGCAAACTGTTGCCTGGTTATTTCAGCATTGCGGCTTTGTGTATGAAAGTATTTTATTCAAGGCTATTGTTGGCCACAGTACGCATTGTGAACTAAAACACAAGGGAGTTGACCCATACAAAACAAGGAATCATGTTGTTCTATCTCTATATAAGCAAATATATATACAGTTGAAGTGATAATTATTGCGATAAAATTGTGATAAAAATTGTGATAAAGTGATTCAATTTTCTTGCTCGGTTAAACATGATTTGAAAAATATTAAAAAAAGAAAAGAAAATTTAAAGAAGGGATAATAATTCTGACTGCAACTGTATGTATGCCTTTAAAGTATGTATTTATTTGTTGGTTTGAAACAGAAAATAACAACTTGCATACAAAAAAAATATCAATATATATGTTTGTTTATGCTATTTATTTATATTTGTTTCTTTTTCTTAGAAGGTACTTAAAGATGGAAATTCTAAAAGTGCAAATTGTATTCTATAACGTAAAATAAATTTGTTTATAATCTTTGCAAAAAAAAAAAAAAAATAGAAGGAAAAGATGGAGAGCATGTAAGATAAAAGGAAAATACCAGTCTGATCTCACAAGGAAACGCAACTATTTTACATGTGTCAGTTTAGAGTTCAGTCGTATGAAAATGTAACATTTTAAAAAGGTGTAGCACCAAACCCCACCCCTAAACACAACTCTCATTGGGGGATAAGCAAATCATACTCAATTGTACAAATGAGATCATACAAATTTAAACGAATTAGCCACTAAATCTAAAAATTTAAATTGCTGTGAGATCATGCTGTAAATAAAGACAGAGTCTGAAAACTGTATAATTTTTCAATATTCATCCTTGATATATCATTTTGTCCATTTAGTAAGGCTCGTCAGTCTCTTGTCTAAGCATTAAAAAGGATGTCTTAAAGCTACTGAAAGAAATTGTGGAATCAATGCCCTTTTTTGTTTTCACAGCCAGGGATTTAGACCTATGATGTATGTCATGGCATAAACTTTAAAACTCCATTGCCAGGGTAATATATTTCTAATTCCCTGCCTGGGTAAATCACTGACAGAGAATTGGATATTAATTTGCAGACTCTAAAGAAGCCAAAGAGTGAATTATGCTTCATAAGATGGATTACTGAATAGAATGACGGTTGGTTTTATTGCTGTAAGGGAAACGAGCATCTGTATAATTGATTAATCCAAAGTGCAAGCAACTGTGTCAAGCGCAAAGGTGTTTTCTTTCTTTCTTTCTTTCTTTCTTTCTTTCTTTCTTTCTTTCTTTCTTTCTTTCTTTCTTTCTTTCTTTCTTTCTTTCTTTCTTTCTTTTTCTTTCTAGACAGATTACCAATGCGAGTATAGCTCCCAGCCTGCATACCGATATCAAATGTTTATTTATTGATGCATACAAAATAACAATAAAGGTTGGAGGGTTGGAGTTGGTTGTGGCCAGGCAGTTGAAGTGGGGGTAGAAAAACAGCAGGACAGGAAGTGTAATTCCAAATCCAATCTCGCTCAGAGGCCAGTACAAATGCACCATTCAAATAGAAACAACTGAACCAAAACCCAACCAAGAGTTTAGATAACAGAGCGAGGGCTATACTCCGATGAATGTGCAGAAGCAGGCTGCAAAACATTGCCTCATGTTCCTCCTCTACCCTCTGGTCAATAGTTCTTCCCACCAATCATTTGTTCATATCAAATGTAGCTGTATTAGCTTTGAGATTTTCCTCCTTTGATATTAGCTAGATGGTCTTAAAGCTCCTTAAAATTAAGCTCATTTGTATCTCCCTGCAATTTACATGTACATTGAACGCGAACGTTATTACAGTGAGGTCTTTGTGTAATTGCTATACTTCAAGTTCAAATTACTTGAATGGACTTTTTATGTTTTGGGGTGCAGTTTATAGAGCACTGATTTCAATTAATAATGGAAAATAAAAGATTGTTACGTTTTTTTTTCTTTTCTTTTTTTCTTGATTGCTTTGATGGAACCATGAACTGAAAATCCACATTTTCAAAACAGTTGACACACAGGTATTCATGATCAAAATGACACATTTTGTTTGAGAAAGGCTCTAACCTTGCCAAAACATTTTAACTATGCAACAAAGGCTTTTTTTTCTTTTTCTTTTTTGTCAAACAACACTTGCAACTTGTATATGAGCTCTTTTAATTAATCATTACCCAATGGACAACAAAATACAGAACAGGTGTGAATCAGTGTGCCATTGTTTGTCATTGTAGTCTATTACCAGTGCCATTTGTTGTCTTTCTATTTAGGCGGTGTCAAATTTACCTTTTTACAAAGAAATGGATCCAGAATCAGAAATCTTTTGATGCAATTTTTAATGAACCCATGCCATTCTATTTTTCAAACTGTGCCTGAAAACTGGAATATTGTAAACATTACAGACAATACATGTCAACCAAAATACAATAAAATCTGTTGAAGTCCCAAATTTTTGTATGCATTTTTTGTATTCATATGCGAAAAAATGGTCATGTAAAACAGTGAGTCCGATGCATATTAATTAATCCATTATGAAAAAATGCAAAACATTTAAAGACAGTTCAAGCAGTAATACTTTGTTCTCCTCTCTTTTCCAAAGTAGAAAAAGAAAGAGGAATAGGCTGCATATTGTGGTTATCCAATACTGCATTGAGGATGGAGAGTTCACCTCATTATCAAAGAGCTGCAATGGATTATCTCAAAATGCAAAGTGTATTTCATTCATAATTTTTTTTTTCGGCTTAGTCCCTTTATTAATCAGGGGTCACCACAGCTGAATGAACCGCCAACTTATCTAGCAGATGTTTTACACAGCGAATGCCCTTCCAGCTGCAACCCATCACTGGGAAACATCCACACAAACTAATTTACACTCATATACTATGGACAATTTAGCCAACCCAATTCACATATACCACATGTTTTTGGACTTGTGGGGAAAAGCGGAGCACCCAGAGGAAACCCACGCGAACATGGGGAGAAAATGCAAACTCATGCTACCCACGGCGCCACCATGCAGCCTGTGTATTTCAGGAAATCAGTGGAATTTTGATGCATTGCTTATGATACTTCACACATTCATGTACGTAAACAAATCCTGAACAGAGACTGGCAGTATCTACAGACATTATAATAGACAGTGGCTGAATTGACGTGTCAAAGCAATGATTCAAAAACGGACCATGCTTTCTTTTATAATGTCTATGTGCAGTACATCAAATGTATGGACACACACACAGACAGACATACATAAAGCAGAAGCATGGGAGAGGTACGCCAGTCACTGAATCCAGCATAAAGGGTTCTCAACTGTCCGCCACATTCTATCTTAATTTTATGCACTGTTTGTGATAAAACACCTCTCAAAGTGCTTTTTCAGATGTGAAAAAAAACAAGCGTTTTTTTAATGATAGGTAAAAGTTTCAGAGGCAGTGTGTCAATTTGATTCACACAACAAGAGGTCAAATTAATTTTTTTATGTACAAAAATTGCATACAAAAAAGTTCAGATTTAGTGTGCAATAACCTTAAGACAAGCCATTATTGACCTCTTTCATCCATGTTGACAAAGAACAACACAGACCTGGTACCTATTTTATACGGTTTGCATACTGATTGCTAATTGAAGATGTTTGTAAAGGAGTGTCAAACAGGTGTTTTATACTGATCTTGGCAGTTTCTAATTTATAGGTTTCTGTTTGGTTACCATAGCTAAAACAATGCAGTTTGGACTGCTTGAATGACATCCACGTTAACTGTTACAGAAGGCTGGGAAAAATGTGTCAATCCAATGAGAAATAGTTTACACATTTGCAAGGCAAGTTTTCTGCTCTGCTGGGATAGTGATGATAAAAAATAGTAGTAGATGCTAGTTGTTCGAAACCTTTAGTATACGTGTTGTCATCAGACTGCTTCTCCACAAACAAGGAGAGGGAAAAATCAAAAGACATTGTCTCAGAAAAATAATTCTAGGAATAAAATTGTGCATGAGATTGCCATAACATTCAAAACATATACTCAGAAGGCGTGTGGCTTTTGACCTATTCCTTTTCTGCATTGCTCCAGGATAAATTTCATATATTTGTTTATGAAATAATAAAATGTATATAATATATACTAATAAATACCAAGGTGTCAAATTATTCAGCAACTGTTCCTGTTTTAGTTTAGGAAGGTCATTTTTGAGAAAATGCCTCTAACGGTGAAGAAGAGATGGACACTGATATAGCCTCGGAAAACTTTTTGCAGCAGTGGTAGATTTAAGCTGTAGTCACACTGGACTTTTCTCCCCATAGACTTCCATTCATACGCACGCAAATGCGTCAGACCGAAAACGCAGGGTCATGCATCAAGTTTTGCATTTCGCTGAGGTGCAAAGTTCAAGCTTGGTGAATTCTGACCTGCGAAATTGCTTGACTGCGTGAGACCAATCCAGGATCAAAACATGACCTCTCTGAACAGAAATTTAAAACATGGAGCAATCGCTGGCTATTTTTAAGGTCTATTCATCTTGTTTAATCTTGTCCCTTTTCGCAGCACCGTACAACAGAATTTCGCAAGCTCAAACTCTAGTGTGACTACAGCTTAAGGCATGGGCAATGTAGGCGGTCGCCCAGGGCGGCATCTTGCTAGGGGCAGCATGGAGACCTTCCCCCACTACCTCCATTATGCCCGCTCTTCACTTTCGTCCACACACCTTCACCAGCACCCACCCCTTTTACTATTTAAAGTAAGGTAGGTGTAAATCCCCAAAAGTGAGTGCTGGCTAACTTAACTAGGTCAAAGCGATCAAGAAAAACTGTAATTTACAGAACAACAGGTTTTTGGAGGCATTGAAATTCTATTGAAAATGCAATAGGTTTTAAAGTTAAGGTTTTTGAAAATAATACTGTTATCATTAGGGATGCACCATTCCCGATACCAGAATCTGATATCGATTTGATACCGCATATTTGGGTATCAACCAGCTGGTACAGATCCAAATCCGATAATGTCCGTACACAATATTCTGTGTAATTTATAAGCCAACAAAAGCCATGAATGTAGCCTATTATAAGGCACTAGAAAGTTGTTATGTAGGCTACTATATCCCAAATGTTCTGATACCATAATAATTTTATCTGAACTACAGATAAAAATCCACGTGGTTAAATTTATGTTCAATTCTGTGCTTCCATGAGCTGCCCCTGACAGTCATTCTCCATTCATTCACAATCTAAACTGCGTGTCGCGTTTGTGACAACACGAAAAGCTCTCTCTAAGACCATGTGTTCCAATTAGTTTAAATAATCAGAAGAGAAATGCATTTAGTTTGGCATTAAATGGGTTCATTTTGACCTGCAACAAGGAGTTCATTGCTGTTTCTAAATCATGTTGCGCTGTTAGATCAGCAGATCGCATTCACAACACTGGAGTAGAGAGGGTTATTACCTGCTCTTCACACACAAACTATGCCTACCTAAAATTTTACATTAGAAAAGGCTCAAAATTACATTGAACAGATCCTCAACACACTTATTTACCAGAGGGCTACTAATTATGTCTCAGTGATGCTTCAAGTGATTCATTCACACACCGGCTGAGTGCCGCTCTATAAAATTATTCTCACAATAAGTTTCTCTTCTCTCATCCTTCTCTTCTCTTCTCCTTCATCCTTCTGAGTTTTGTCACGGTTGTGGATCTTCCTGTTCTTCATGCATGTGTGTGTGTGTGTGTGTGTGTGTGTGGGAAGTGGGTGTGTCTTGCTTGCGTTATCTTCACCGCGTGGTGTGTATGTGTGTTTACAGGTGTTTGCTATCAGTCACAGCTGTTGTGCCTTCCGTGCGCTTTATATGTTCAGTGTTTTGTAGATAGCGTTATCAGTCCGTTGTTGTTCACTCCTGTGTCTGCTCTCTGTTAGACGCTCTCGCTCGTTCTGGTGGAGGGTCTCCGACATAAGCCTGTTTCATTTGGACCATATGCACGTCTCCGTTTCATTGATGTTGTAACAACTGTCTGCTCTAATGACAACATTATCTGTAAGAGACTTCATCCCAATCCGCTACTCTGATGAACTTTACCGTTGGTAAGCGTCTCGATTTCCTTGAGAGTTGCTACCTAGCGCTAACCTTCCCCTTCCCTCGATATGTGGTGAGATATCAGTGAGAGACTTCTATGTGGCGCTATTTCTCGGATTAACTTTTATCGCTGTTGTATTCCCGGTGTGAGCACCCTTGCTCAACACTATATCTGGTGAGATAATACCAGTTGTGACTCTTTAATAAATCATCTCGCATTTGGGTCTCCTGTGTATATCATTGTGACAAGTTTATTTTTCTGAGGGAAATACTTTCAGTGCTGTGAATAGTTTGTAAAGCCTGGCTTGTTGTGGTCAAAGTAGTTGATTAAATTAACAAAAGTGAAACTGAAGGGGGCAATATGAATTGTCATTAACAGAAAATGATTAAGCCTAAAATAGGCTACTCTATGAATATTTCACTGTAATTTTATTTATATTAATATTTTTTTTTAACAGACCAGTTTGTGTTTTCGTGCTGAAGCATATAAGCGGACCTTGTTTTACAGTGAGTTTAGGTGAGGAAATGTTCATTAACTGGCCTCAGACAGTTTAGTTTAGTCCGCATCAAATCTGCTGGAAAATATCAGACTTTGCTAAAAGGTTGATTATTTTACCAAGGATTAGGGTCAATAGTGGTAGCCTATTACAGATTTCAAAGAAAAATCTTTATATTAAAAAAGGAAACATAAGCTGGACCATAACAGATCATATTAATGTCATAATGAATGCTCAAATAATGTAGCCTAGTTTATTAGGTCTGTTATTTTTACTAAAGAAGATATATTATTTGAGTTTATTACCAGAACTATAGAAACTGTATTATGTAAAAAAAAAAAAGGCACAGTATCGGGATTGGATCGGTTCCAAAAAGTTGGTGCATCAGTGCATCCCTAATTATCATGCCCATTTAATCAACTAAAAGGGGGTTGTTTTGACAATGTTCTTGTATTTAACTAAAATTTCAAAAGTGAAAAAAAAAGAAAAAAAGTGCATCATTGCTGTGTAATGGAAACCTAAGCTAACATTAAAAAAGAAAAGAAAAAGAAAACATATTTCTGCCTTATTTCTAAGACAGCCAAGAAAATGTTCCTGTTCATACAGATTTGAGCTTGAGAATGGGTCTTTGAAAATGTGAATGTTGAGATAAACTTCATTAAACATTTAATGTTGCTTCTGTTCCGCTTATCTGAGAGCACACGGTTCTGACATCAGGGCTCTGACTTGCTATCAGTCCTACTATGTGTCTAAGCAGTTTGCTGTTTCCTTTTGGCTCTCAAAGCTCATCCCTAGATTTTCCAGATCAAGGCCTAGTGACATTTGCCCAAAGGATTTGAAGAAAAAAAGATATATAAATAAATAAAAATCTTTATCCTACCAAGCCAAATGGAGGACTTTGACTGGTCACAGAGTACAGACCCAGGGTCAGCCCTCTGATCACAGAAAACCATTTTGAGAAAGGGGAAGGTTGCAGACACGAGCTGGCAGGGTATCAGCTTTTGTAAGAACAGTACAGATTCAGTTTCAGTGTTAAGCTTAGAATCACACATTACACATCCTTTGACACTCAGCTCTAAACGTTTATTCATTCAGTCTAACATAATGCAGTGGAAGTAATTAACATGCCATTATTGTTTCTGGAAAAAAAAAAACAGTGTTTACATTATCGATCACTAGTCAATCATAATTAAAATGTGCATTAAACATAAAGGCTTTATATTACACTGAATTTTCTAATGAGCCATGTGGGTTGAGTGGGGAGAATAACGATTTACCCATAAATGAGCTACTACTTAAGGCGTGGGGCACATGCAGTGTATTATTCATTTATTAAAATTAATGTTTCATGCAGTCTGGAGAGGGGTCAAAATTATTCATCTCACATTGCTTTATTCATCTAATTTTAAGCGAGCGTTTAAAGTTTAGATGTATTCAAATGTTTCATTACAAATCATGCAATTTTCAACAGGGATTATATTGACAGCATGTTGAGTGAGACTGTACTGTCAGTTGCCATGTGAGGTTTATTTCATCATTAAATCTACTGTATGAGCCTGTATGTAAGTGCTAAAATCAATAAGGCTTTTCTCACTGTGCTTAACCCTGGGTTGTTGTTGCTAAACAATGCTTTAAAAGGGCTTTGGTTATGCTGTTTTTATGACGGCTTGATTTTGTCTTTGGGATGTACTAGAAAAGTTTTTCATGAAAAATAACAAATCAATTCATTTCAATTCAATGCAATAGGTTTTCAAAAACACATTATTTTTCATGGTATGTTACTGCAGCACTTGTTTTGCCAAATTAAAACTACTGTAGTTATTAACTTTATACTTAATACTGTGTTTGAATAATTATGATTACTTTTATCACATAAACTACATATTATAGTACACTACTAGACTCCTTTTTGTTTGTATTCCATGAGCGAAAATGAATTAAATGAGGAACTTGAGTCATAATATCAAGAAGAAATGCATTGTAGCATAAATGAGCTGTTTGCTGTAGTTCTTGAAATACATTTTCTGCTAAACGAAAATCTCCATTTGGATTGTAGTTTTGTAAACTTACAGATGTTTTTTTGCAAGCATAATGGAGCATATTTAAAGGTGCAGTATGTAAGTTTAACACCCAATGGTTGAACTAGGTTTTGCACTCCTGGATCAAAACAAACACAAGCGCAGGTTGCCCGATTGAGGAACGAGTGCACCCGATAGAAGGAATATGTTCCATATTATTAGGAGTTTTTGTCCTAGCCAACACCTCGAATTGATATATTAGAAACAGCTTCTTTTTTCTCACAGGTGAACAATAGAAAACTATGACAATGATCACCCCAGGTAAACCTCATGTGCTTTATTCAGTGCTAAATGCTAACAATGTGAGTTTAATTGCCATTATACATGACATGTATTGCCATATACTGAAAACAGCAGCAGATAGTTCACCTCAGATCCTTAAAATAAAATGTGCAATTGAACTTAAAACATACGATTCAGCATTTGCATTTAATAATGTTAAAGAGGGTTAATATGTATTAAATAGATTATATACATTACCATTTCATAAGTAAGTGCACTATTCTGGGCTTCTGAATGGCTGTATTAAAATTTCTGTGGTCTTTTGTCTAGTGCAAACAGCCAAATTGCTTATCACTGTATATCTCATCACAAAGCGTGTTGTTAGGACACACAGTTACAATTTAACCTGCTCACCTAATGTTTACGCTTGTAATGTTGATATTATTTGCTAATTAATAACCTCATGTGGAACTTTGAATGTGCATCTCATTTTGGAGTCTGCTTCTGTCCCCCAGAGGTCGCATTTCGGTCATGGATGCATGCTTTTAGAGCCTTTCTAAATGAATGAATGAATGAATGAATGAATGAATGAATGAATGAATGAATGAATGAAATACGTGGTTTTCCACCAAAGCAACCCAGGGTGCTGAAATATATTTGGCTAAACTGGCATTGAGGGGTTAAAATTACCTAAACAAATACAGTGTTTAGGCACGGAAAAGACATTTTTTGTGTTTTATTTTTCAAAGCAGAATATCTGACTTAGTATTGTTTTTCAGATAAACAAGTATGTTCACTTGGCATGTTTCTTAAATATCTTCAAACATATTATGGTATATTTATGCTTATGAAGAGTTAAAAACTTACATACATTACAACTTTAACCTTACATTGACTGAACGGTTCAAAGAACAGTCAGGTAAAGTTCCAGTTGTTTTTCCATGTGAGCCTGGTACATGCAGCATGAGCGCCAACATGGAAAGTTAAACCATATCCTTGGTGTCGACTGGCACTGAATGGAACAGTTAATCAAAGAGAACAATTTGGCCAAGTATTGAAATGGCATAGCTAAAGCATCTAAGCACCACATTTGCAGTGTTAATGTTGTATTGTATTGTGACAAATATAAGCAGTGTAAAACAAAGCAGTGTCACAATGTTATACACTCTCAGAAATAAAAGTACAAAAGCTGTCACTGGGGTGGTACCATTTTAAAAGGTGCACTTTTATATCTTTCAAGACCACTTTTGTATTATAAAGATATTTAGATAACACTTTATTTTGATGGTCCATTTGTGTATTAGTAGACTGTCTGTATCTGTTGATACTGCTCCTTCAACAGACATTTAGCTAACTATAAGAAACTTTGCACGTACATGTCAACTTACACTAACCCTAACCCTAACCTAACAGTCTACTTATAATTATTGCAAAACCTAACAGTGAAAATCACTAAATGAAATAAGTTAGTTTAACTTATATATATTTTTTTTTTTAGTTAACTGACTCAATGAAAAAGAGTTATGGTAACTCATGAATTGATTATATTAAGCAGAAATCTAATTGAATTAGTTATGAATCTAGTTATTATTATTATTATTATTATTATTATTATTATTATTATTATTATTATTATTATTATTATTATTAT
>CAIGQZ010001108.1:29078014-29099752 GCA_903798205.1 Danio tinwini
TTACCTATGTTTTAGCCAAACTGTCTATGTTTAGATGTCTATTAGACTATTATTAAACACAAAATGGTTTGCTGGATAACGTTAAATAGAGGGAGATAATGTAGTAGGCTTATTTTTCAGGGGTTAGGATTGGCCCCTTTAGTCCAGTGTAAGAAAATCTTAATGCTTCAGCATACCAGTACATGTTAAACTATTTCCTGCTCTCAACTTTGAGAACAATTAGTGGACGACCCTTTCTGTTCAAACATGACTGCACACCAGTGTACAAAGCAAGGTCCACAAAGATACAGATGAGCAAATTTGGTGTCAAGGATCATGACTGGCCTGCACACAGTCCTGACTCAACCCGAATGAAAACCTTTGGGGCAAATTAAAGTGAAGTCCTTGAGCCAAAACTTCAAGTCGAACATCAGTGTCTGACCTTACAAATGCACTTCTAGAAGAACGGTCCACAATTCCAATAAACACACTCCTAAATCTTGTAGAAAGACTTCCAGGAGAGTCAATAATGGCCAACTCCATATTAAACTCTACATATTAAGATGTTGTTTGAAGTCATTAAAGTCTATGTGCATATAAAAGCATATGTCCCAAAACTTTTGACAAATATATTGCATCTACCCATTAACAAAACTAGACATGTCAGTGGATGCCTAATTTGTCAAAATCAAATGCTCCAAAACAGAGTTTTCTGCTCTCTTTGTTGCCTAAAGACAATAACTATAGAAGGTCATTACTGTGATGCCTTCCCTTTTCATCTAGCAGCGATCAGAGGGTAATGAATCCTACCAAAGACCTGTTTGTGTAGGTGCTCTTTATGGCATGTCAGTGATATGACAGGCTTGTGCATCTGACAAATTTCCTAGGATGCCACTGACAGCCATTGCTATGAGCCAGTCTGATGGACAGCAACTAGATCTTATCAGCGAATGGCTATCAAGCGGTGCGACAAGCCTCTTTATCTCCCAGCCACACATTCTCCCCTATGACTGAGCCCTCGGGTGGAGTGGAGGAGGGAGAGAGAGACAAGGAAACAGAGAGAATGTCAGAGAGAGAGAGAGAGAGAGAGAGAGAGAGAGAGAGAGAGAGAGAGAGAGAGAGAGAGAGAGAGAGAGAGAGAGAGAGAGAGAGGGAGGGTTATTCAGGTTTAACAATATGATTATTTGTATGCTCCTGCTTCACAATTCTGAAAACCTATAACCACTAATATAATCACATTACATTTAAACAAATAAAACAAAATTAAATATAACATGAATATAACTTTTAATTTAAATCCATTTATTGTGATCACTCACATCCAAAATAAAGGTTTGTTTACATATGTTTGTGTGCACTGTTTATATTTAAATACACACATGCATGTATATATTATGTCTATGTGTTTGTGTGTGTGTTAATATATACTTAATACATTTACAGAGTACAAAACTATTACTGAGCACAACTAAAATCTATTTTGAGTCAGTTAATCAAAAATAATTAGTGTTGATGTTAAGCAAACTGATCATCATCTTGAAAGCTACTGTACACAACACTTCACTTACATGCCATATATCACAGGAATATACAAGACCATTCATTCACAGTCTATAGCTTACAGTAACACTGTTTATCCTTCCATTCCAATCAGGTACTAAACATATTATTTTCATTTTTGCAAATGAATGAATGAATGAATTTTACAGATATACTCACAAATCTCTCTTATGAATATCTTATATAAATATTGAATATATATATATATATATATATTGTTTTTTTTTATTTTTTTCTAATATGTTAGTGAACAAATTTAACATAAAAATAAATTAATAAACAAACAAGATCCCAGTCCAATAATTAGTGCACCCACATTAATATTTTGGGGGAAATATTAAATAAAATTGCTATAAACAGGATAAATCAAGACAAACATAAACATATAAAAGGAAGTTGAAATTTTGTAGTTTTTTTTTTTTTTGCAATAAATCATTTGAATTTAAATTAAATTATTATTCTATTCATAAATATGTTAGGATACCAAACTCTAATTTAAATTGATTTACCTGTTTAATACAACTGTTTTCTTTGAATATATCAACATATATTGACTATATTCACTGAGGAATTCATAAAAAATATAATTTTCAAAAAAGAATATGTACTCATTTATGGATAACACTGTACAATAAGGTTCATTAGTTAATGCATTAACTAACATGAACTAATCATGAACAACACTTATACAGCATTTATTAATCATAATCCAACATTCACTAATGCATTATAAACATCCAAGTTCATGCTTGTTAACATTAGTTCATGCACCGTGAATTAACATGAACTAACAATGAACAACTGTATTTTCATTAACTAACAATAAGTAACATGAACAAATGCTGTATTAAATGTATTGTTTATTGTGTGTTCATGTTAGTGAATTCATTAATTACATTAACTAATGAACTGTAAAGTGTGACCCATTTATGCTTGTATATACATTTATAGCAGCATAAGTGAGTACATACTCTTTTGTAAATGACATTTTTTTATTAATACCATAGTGAAAATAGCCAATATACTTTGAATAATTCAACCAAAACAGTTTTATTAAACAGTTAAATCAATATAAATTAGAGTTTGGTAACCTGACATATTTGAGAAGGGTATATAAACGGAAGTCAGAGGTTGAAGCCAGCTCCAAGTGGGTGGGTCTTCGAGGCCCAAATGGGCTGTGCAAACCTGGAGTTTTTATTTATTTAATGGCTTGTACATGACATGAAGTCCAATATTGTTCTTTATGAATGTCTACACCTACGCCAACCCAAAACCCAATCTCACAGTAACCTGTTTTGTTTTATTAACATCTAAACCTAATCCCAACCCTAAACCCAACCTCACAGTTTTATTAATATCTGGACCACCTACACCACCTAAACCCAACCTACTTGTGGTTTAAGTCCCTCCCACTTGGAGGTCACCCAACCTACTTGCAGTTTAATCCCTCCCACATGAAGGTCTCCGGGCTTATGTGATACCTACTTGACATATTTAGTAATGAAGTTGACTTCAAATAAAATACGAGAAGAGTGAAAGAGAGAGATAAAAGAAGTGAGGCATTGGAAAGGATGGAAAATGAGACAAATTGTCATTTTTAAAATGTTCCTTAAAAATAAAATAAGGATGTATGATTCATTACCCTTGTGATAACGAGTAGACACTGAACATATGCCACTGTAGTTTCTCATGAATTTAAATAAAATTAGCATTTACAAATGTAGATGCAGTGGTAACACATGTGAGTTTCTAAAGCAGCATTCAATTGAGCTTAAAACACCCTATTTTCACAAGATTGATTTGGGTTTGGGCTTATATAGATTCTGGCTTATAAAGATTCATTATCTCTGCATTTAGGACTTTACAATAATTATGATAATTCACAGACCTTAGTTATCAAGATGGCCTCTGCTCTTCATAAGAGCAGACTGACCTGCAGATAATATCAGTCGATTTTACATTATAATAAGGCAAATGTGGCAAAGATGAAAATAGCTTTTCAAGAATCAAAACAAAACAATTTTAAAATTATTTATTATGTGTCTCCACACCACCACCTGTTGCACAGTGGCTCAGTGGTTAGCACTGTCATCTCACAGCAAGAAGGTCACTGGTTTGAGTCCTGGCTGGGTCAGTTGGCATTTTGCATGTTCTCTTCTTGATGGTGTGTAACTAAACATGGGTAGACTTACTTTTAGATTTACTTTTAGACTTTAGGTTTACTTATAAAAGGATAATGGTATGAACTTTGGTTACTATAGTGTAAATGCTTTTGTCGCGGTTGATAAGCTTACTTTGCATACAGAAACCTAAAAAGGACAGTTCATCACCCAAAATTTATTTCCCCCCCCCCAACTACTTACTTACGCTCTTCTGTTGAACATTAAATAAGATATTTAGAAGAAGGCTGAAAACCTGTACAGTGTAAAATAAGAAAAATCAACACAAATCGATTAACAAGTTTAAGTGAATTGAACATAAAACAATTATGTTTTGCTCCCCCAAAAACTGAATAATTTTGCAGTTTCATCTCATTTTAAAGTAGTTTAAACAAGCAGCATTTTTGTTGTTGTTGTTGTTGTTGTTGTTGTTGTTGAGTGTAGTCAATGACTCCCATAATATGAAAAACACAAACTATAGAAATCAGTTGTTTATATGTTTCAGATTTCTTAAAAAAAAACCTCAACAAAATAAATAAAGTCAAATCCATTTGGAACATGTTTTGTGTTATACACTGTACATTTATATTGTACAGTACCCAAAATGTGTAAAGCACTTGTGTTCAGGAAAGTGCTGTATAAATGTAAAGAATTATTTTATTATTATTATTATTATTATTATTATTATTAGTAGTAGTAGAAGTAGTAGTAGTAGTAGTAGTAGTAGTAGTAGCAGTAGTAGTAGTAGTAACCTAACATTTGATTCAAAGTTTATTTACAAACAGCAGATTTATTAAAAGATAAGTGTTGTGACCATTGCATGAGCTACTACTACATATCAAACACTTTTATTTCTTTTATTTCTGATCAATAGTGACTTCATGATACTTTCACATTTATGCAACTTTGACTGTGTAAACAAAAAAAAAAACAAGGCAAAAAACAAACCAAAATACTCTCATTGTGTGGCAACTTTAAAAACTGGCGTGATGATACTGAGAAAACCAAAATTAAAATAAACTGAACAAAAGAAAGACATGTTAGTTCTATTGAGATGTCCTGAAGCACCCCAGATTCAGCACCATTTGTCATCCACTGACACACAATATGAGATAAAGGGATTATTTTTGTTAAACTGACAGCAATTGTTGTTTATGAATTACCAGGACACCTTACGTCAAATGTATTGTCCTGAAATCAGTAGGATACACTGTAGTCAAAACAAAACATAAAACAATTCAAATAATAGTAGAAACAAATTAAAAATATATGTTTGCTTCATCAAATGCATTTAATCTCACATGTTTGCTGTTTAAGACAATGGCAGTTGATATGATGTCAATTGATTAAATGGAAAATGTGAATATAATGGCCCGTTTCCACTGAGTGGTGCGGTATGGTACTGTTCGGTATGTTTTTATGCCTGTTTCTACTGTCAAAAGGTACCAAAAAGCACTTTTTGGGTACCCTTTTCCAAAGGGTACCTAGCACAACAAGAGGGTACTAAAAGGCAGAGCAAGACACGCAAATGAACGCTATTGGTTTACAGAGAAACGTCACTAGCATGTGCACAAGCCAGGAGAATGAAAACAAAAGAACCGCCATTTTTAAAACACAGTCGAGACATTACACCAAAATAACATGTACATACTGTATAACAGGGATCACCAAACTTGTCCCTGGAGGTCCGGTGTCTTGCAGATTTTAGCTTAAACCAAACACACCTGAACAAGCTAATCAAGGTCTTATTAATGTAGGTATACTTGAAACACCCAGGCAGGTGTGTTGAGGCAAGTTGGAGCTAAACCCTGCAGGGCACCGGACCTCCAGCAATGAGATTGGTGACCACTGCTGTATAATAATGAGCCATGGTCGACCCAAGCCTAAACAAACCTTGTCGTTGTCTTGATGAACAGCCACAAAGCCAAGAAGAAGAGCAGAATCTACTCTTGTTTATAAGGCTGTCTAAAGCATGATCGGTTTCACTTTCTCGAGAGAGCTCTCATGAGCATTTATATTTGAAATAACAAACTTCTTGGGCTGAAAATAATAACGTGTGTGATTATTACATTTATTTATTTTATATAATTGCAGATGTTACTGTAGGCTATTTTACACCATTGATCTGCAGTTATAATCAAATCCTGTTCATAAAAAAGTTTAGTAATGAACATTTATACACAAGTATTTATGTGTATAAAGCATTTGTTTTGTGAGAAGTGCTTCTCATATGATATGTGAACCACCCGTACAGCTTTACTGTAGACTGTGGCGAGGGGGCGTGGCCGAGAGCCGTGGGAGCGAAACGAGGCCCGCCACAGATGAGATGCACCTGTGGCGCGCACCTGCCTTCAATCCCACGGAAGGAGCTCTGGACTATAAGAGGAGGAACGATGGCAGAGGACAGAGAGAGAGGTCCGGGCCCGGTCTGATGTTTACATGCACTGTAGGAATACAAAAATAAATTGTTATTTGGAAATGAATAAAACGTTTCTTAGATCACATTATTTTGTGGATGTCAAATGAACGTCAAGGTTGACATCAAATTGATTTGCATTTTTGACATGTTTATTGATGTAATTATTGATTTAAGACACCAAGGTGCCTGCTAGGTAACATTTTTGTGCCACACACATGTTTTTTCACTTCCAACCTCTTATAACATGTACAACAAGCAGTTAAATAAAACATAGCAAGATCTATTTTGAACAAAAGTACATGCAACTCTAGCAAAATTCACTGAACATGTTGCAAAAATTGCAAAAAACATTGCAATGAGATTTTACAGAAATGTTACCACATGTACATTTTCCCAATAAGCACGGGTTGCTAAAACACAGGTGCTTGTCCCAATGTTTATATTTAAGGCAGTCCAGTTGAGAGTGTGATTAGAAAAGCAGCAGAATAAGTAAGAAGACGAGTGTGAGTGTGTATTGTGCGTGTGGTCCCTTGACAGAGGACAGGCTGAGGCGCAGGACTTGTTTAACTGCTGCTCTAAGCATGTCAGATGGGCTCTATTCCCAGACTCCACTCTCTGTCTGCCTGTCATCTCATCTGTCTGATTCATTACATCTGTACACAAACAGCAAATCCCATATTCCTCCACCAATGAAGCACGTTTTATAATAACGACAAAGAGGATCAATTTTCCCCTTTCAGATGTGTCAGGGCTAATCTTTTTGCTTCTCTCTGCCCGTTTGCGTCATTAACTTTTCTTTTCCTGTTGTGATCTTGTTGTTGTGGGGAGGAGTGTGCTCAAAAAAATCAAACATTCCCACTTTGTCAGCTATTAAAAGATCCACTTGCACCTCATCTTCAGCATGCCAGTGCAGAGGGAATTTATGTCAAATTGCTCCACCGAGCGAAAATGACTGCTCATCTCAAGGGACAGGGGCGCGTCCTGTTGCTATGGATTTCATATCATGTGGCAAAGTTGTAGAATTTCACCAAGTGCACAGTTCTGTCTTAATACTTGTGATCATTGGATCATTGTATCCGCCTTTTAGTTTAAATACTGTAGATCAGGGGTTCCTTTTTAGCCCGTAACCCCAATATAACAATTCCAGAGACTCGCAACCCCCACTATCCTCGAATGTGGTTATAAACATACACACATTGCACACAACGTGCACACACACACCAATAGGAACTATATACAGTGCTCAGTGTGACTGACTACACCCCATTTTGAAAATTTATTTTTTTATCCATCTCAGTCAATCAAGGCAATGTATTTTGGTGCATTTAAACAAAACATATTTATTAAACTGATATATTTATTCAAATAATATTTAGTTACCAAACATATTTAGAAATTAAAAGATAATACAAATAAATTTAGGCAAAATATTACAAGAAAAAAATTTGAACCTCACATATTCTCTTTTGAAATTGTGTTTTCTGTGCCGGAACGCTGTATTTGTTTTGGTAATTTTAACCTGCCCAATGCCAGTTTAGCCCGTTATATTTCAGCATGGGTTGCCTTGGTGGAAAACCGCATATGTCATTCATTCATTCAGAAAGGCTATGAAAGCATGCATCCGTGATCAAAATTCGACCTCCGGTGGACGGTAACAGACTTCAAAATGAGATGCATATTTAGCTCCACATGAGGTTATTAATTAGCAAATATAATAAATATTACAAGCTTAACATTAGGTGAGCAGGTTACATTGTAACCGCATGTCCTAACAACACGCTTCGTAATGATTTATGCAGTGATGAGCTATTTGGCTGTTTGCACCAGACGAAACACAACAGAAATAACACAAACATAAACAAACAAACAATGAACATGTTTATTAGTACATTATAACTAATTATTTTAATTAATACCATTATTTTATACTTAAATAATTCAATTTATAAAATATAAGGTCCCAGTGTTGACAGTGCATTTCAAAGCACAAACCAAGCATGAAGACAAAGGAATTGTCTGTAGACCTCAGAGACACGATTGTCTCGAGGCACAAGGCTGGGGAAGGTTAAAGAAACATTAATTCTGCTCTGAAAGTTTCAATGAGTACAGTGGCCTCCATCATCCGTAAGTGGAAGATGTTCTAAACCACCAGGACTGAGCAAGAGCTGGCCGGCCATCTAAGCTGAGTTATCGGGGGAGAAGGGCCTTAGTCAGGGACTTGATCAATAACCCGATGGTTACTCTTTCTGAGCTTCAGCTTACTTTTGTGGAGAGAGGAGAACCTTACAGAAGAACAACCATCTGTGCAGCAGTCCAACAATCAGGCCTGTATGGTCGAGTGGCCAGACAAAAGCCACTATCGGCCTGGAATTTACCAAAATGCATCTGAAGGACTCTCAGACCATAAGAAACAAAATTCTCTGGTCTGATGAGACTAAAATTGAACTCTTTGGAGTGAATGCCAGATGTTACATTTGGAGAAAACCAGGCACCGCTCATCACCAAGCTAATACCATGGTGGTGGCAGCATCATGCTGTGGGGATGTTTTTTTTCAGCAGCAGGAACTGGAAGACTAGTCAGGAAAGAGGGAAAGATGAATGCAGCAATGTACAGAGACATCCTAAAAGAAAACCTGCTTCAGTCTGCTCTTGACCTCAGACTGGGGCGATGGTTTATCTTCCAGCAGGACAATGACCCAAAGCACATCGCCAAAATATCAATTTAGTTGCTTCACAACAACCCAGGGTATGTCCTTGAGTGGCCCAGCCAGAGCCCAGATGTAAATCCTATTAAACATCTCTGGAGAGATCTGAAAATGGCTGTACACCGTTGCTTCCCATCCAACCTGATAGAGCTTCAGAGGTACTGCAAAGAGGAATGGGCAAAAATCCCCAAAGACAGGTGTAACCAGAGGATGTGACACTGACAACAGGGGTGCGGATCCACATGCAGGTTTATTAGTGGGATGGTCAGGCAAGCAATGATCAACACAGGACCAAACAGATAAATAAGGGCAATCCAGAGTCGTAGTCAAATAGCAGGCAAATGGTCAAAGGCAGGCAGTAGACAGGATGAACAGACAGACGTGGCAAAGATCAAAACCAGGCAAACTAGACAAAGGGGAACGCAATAACAAGACTCAGCCCAGGTTTTAGTATTTGTGCTCCTTATGTAGTGCAATGAATCAGTCCTTGAGTGGCTTCAGCTGTGGGTTACAATCAGTGGTGACTTGCATCAGGTGTGTGTGTGTCTGGCATGACTGAATATGTAGTCCATTTACCAGCAGATTTGTAGTCCTTGTGAATGTGTGTGTGTTTACCAGCGATCTCTAGGGGTTAGATCCCTGGTGATCGTAACAACAGGTGTGCCAAGCTTGTGGCCAAAAGCCAAAGTATTGAGCAAAGGCTGTTAATACTTATGTATATGTGATTTTTCTGGATTTTTATGTTTAATTAATTTGCAACATTTTTTTTTCACATTGTCATTATAGGGTATTGTGAGATGGGGTATAAGATTTTTTTTTGAAAAAATAAATGAATTTAATCCATTTTGAAATAAGGCTGTAACATAAAAAATATACAAAAAGTGAAGCGTTATGAATACTTTCTGGATGCACTGTATGCTGGAATAGTTGGCGGTTCATTCCGCTGTGGTGACCCCTGATAATTGAAGGACTAAGCTGAAGGAAAATGAAATTAAGATAGGATAAGATAGGATAATGTGGAGATACATCAGATTAAATGCACGCCGGTCTCCCAGTAACGACAAACACAGAGGAGTAAAGAAAAACACGGTCATCTTTGGTCAAACAACCCTGGTGGATGATGATGACGATATGACTGTGATAACAGGGACAGATTGCAAAAGGGAATAACAGTAGACAGCAAACAGCTGCATGACAGTTCTGAATGTCTCCAACAGCAGTTAGTGTCAAAAGACAAGATTACATGGCTAAAACAAAGGCGGTATGGCAGCAACACACTCCAAACGCAGAGCTGTCATGTGGTCTTACAGCAACCCACAACAAACTGTTCACATTCGCAATGACAGAGAGCACATCTGACCGTCCTGAATTTGTGAAATCAAAGGCCACTTTCACAGCTGCAGAACACGGTGTCAGTCCTGTTTAACAGTGCTAAATATGACCATGGTCAAAGTGGTCCACGTCAGCCTCTGTGTCTGGAAGACCTAAATTGTGAGAAGTTTAGCTCAGATCAGTTTGTTCTTTTGCCTGTAAGCATTTACAGAAAGTACTGCATAGTTTTTTTTTTTTGTTTTTTTTTTCCTTTTAGCCTTCTTTTTCCAGTTCAATCTGTATATTGTTTGTCATTTTATTTTATTGCATTATTTTGTACAGACAATTATTTTCACTAGAACAAATGAATGAACAAATTAATATATCTAGTTTAAGAGTTTCAAACTCAGTTCCTGGAGGGCCGTAGCCCTGCACAGTTTAGTTCCAATCCGGCTCCAATACACTAACCTGTAGGGACTAAAGGACTAAATTAGTTTGATCAGGTGTTAAATTAAACTGTGACCCTCCAGGATCTGAGTTTGACACCTGTGATCTAGTGTGAAGTAAAAAAAAAACAAACAAAAAAAAAAAACATCCAAAGAATAGGTAAAAACACAAGGATTGTGTGGGATGGGGATGGTTGTTGGTTTCTAATCGATGCTGAATGGTAAATGCTAGTGCTGTTGACCAATTAATCCAATCTAAAAGTGTGCTCCTAAAGTACAACTCTGATTGGTCTGTTCCTAACTGAAATTATGGTACAACAGCTGTCATTGAGGTGATACCTTTTCTAAATTTACACATTTTTACCTAAAGAGTCCTTATTGTTACCTCAAAGGTACATATTACAACCTATAAAATTCAATAGGTATATGCTTACAGTTTTAAGTAATTTCTACCTGTAAGAAATCATTCTGAAATATTTAGGTACAACAAGTTTACTTTTTGAAAGGGTGCCACCCCAGTGACAGCATTCACACTTTTATCCTGAGAGTGTAAACCAATACTGCTAAACACTACATCATATCATAATTCAATCAGATATTAGATGTCTGATAACAACGTAGCATGCAATGATATATGATAATTATCTTAAGATCTATGGATTGTGTTATGTTGTGTTTGGGCTTGTTTGACTTAACAACATCTGCTCTAAGTAAATACACTATGTAATCTAATCTTACTAATGTTTAGGCTGCCTCAAACTAAAAAGCTGCATATACGGTTTCCTGTTTATTGTTTGTTCTCTAGCTAATACAATGGGTGCTTCTCAATATTTTTTCTCATTTCCTCATGCCTTTGTATTACAAGCTGGAAATGAGCTGCAACATCTTGTAGACCATGAAGAGGTGACGATCGACGTGGTTTACTGAGGAGTGATAAGGTGTATCCTTTGAGGAAGTGTTTTACTGACTAAACGATACACGTTGTAAATTCTCCTACACCTTCAGATCTGCAACTATAATGATTACAGCAGAAAATACAAACACAAAGAATGTGAATATTAACAATAAGTGATTGTAAATGTAGGTTACATTTTCACAGTTACTTTATGTATTACACATTTCAACACAAATATAAAGTAGTTAAATTAACTATTATAATTTAAAAAGGGTCATATTTCGGTTTTATGGGTCTCTAACAACAGGCTGATATGCATGCAAGGTCAAAAAACACTTTCATGGTCTGATAATCCCTCTGATAAACTCCCATATGAATCGTTCAGCGATTCATTTGTTCCCAAACCCCTCCTTAGCGTAAAGCTAATCTGCGCTGATTGGACCGATGACAGCCTGTTGCCATTGGTCGACAGCATTCAGCGTGAGACAGTAAAATCCCCAGCGTGGTTTATCAAGCCCCGGGTCGCCAACATTGGTATAGGATCCGATCGCAGCAGATGCCCGAAACATGCTTCAGAGTAAACTAACTAACACCACAGTAAACAGTACCCGGTTCTCAACAGTGAACAAAGCAGCAAGCATCGCATTTTCAACAAGGCATTAGACGCGACATGGGAATATAGAGTTAACCTGATACAGTGCAAGCGGTTACAAGTAACAACACAATTAAATACATACTTTACAAGCTAGAGAAAACAAGAAGACAGCTATTTACTTACACTTGTGTCATGGGCCAGGTCTGATTTCATTAATTATCTTTTATTTTGCAGCTTTTCTCCCATCTCAGCTGTAGATCGTTTCTATTTGCAATCATTGCTGTGGCACCTCTTGCATGAAATGTTATGTTCTCAGGGCTTACCTGTTTTCTGCTTTGCCCAACAATCACTATCTTTGCAGGCTCATATCTCCTTTCCAGTGCTGTACACCAGCCTGAAGTCCAGCGTGCCTTTGTTTGACTTGTACCTAATAATTTGTCCTTATTTTGCACACGTTACACCAAATTATGTGACCATCCTATTCTGTGACCCTAGTAGGCGCTGTTCTTACTGTTTGGCTTGAACTCGCTCCCACAGCATAGATACTCTCACACGAATGCGCTGGAATGAACTGTTCAATAGAGGAAGAAACTAATCCTTGAGCTGTGTACTGAAAGTTCATTGTAAGCATGTAGATGCTGAAGCACTTCTTTCCCTCACACTTCCAATAATATCCAGGTAAGCACAGTGTCTTCATGACTCATGACTTCAGGATGTGTTTGTCTTTGCTGCTGTGTTAGTGGGTGGGGCCGCAGGTTTAAATTTTGTGGGTCTGCAACCATTATGTTTCGTATCGACGTCACGCCGAAACGGCTAAAGACTCGTTATTAAGATGATTCATTTAAACCACTATGAGTCGACTCTTTTTTAGATGAATCAATAGTTTTAAAAACTGTCTACTTTGAGATTTAAGCTTTAGCTGGATATTTCACTTCACTTAGAGCTGTGTAACACACTACATGTAAGGTCAATTAAAAAAATACATAATAGAGGCTTTTTAATAACTGAGAATAATTAATTGTTAATAATAACTGTAAAATAAAATAAAATGTGGTGTTTTGTGGAGGTTGAAACTATTACTATAAAAATAATTATCTCTAATATTCTAGAATCCTGATGTGCAAGGAACATGAGTGGTGTAGAGTTATCAGTAAATGACAACGCTTTGAAGTGACACTAAAGGAAGTGACTATATACAATTTAACTTGATCCAATTCCTCTGTCCTTGCATCTTTAAATTCCATCATTTCCTCACATCCTGAGAGGGTGGAGTTAAGACATGAGGAAAGGAAATGAAGCAAGGAAACAGAGATGCGCAAATAAGGATTGAGAAGCAGCCAACAAATCAATTCATATTTATAAGCGGATGTATTATGTTTTAAACTAGAACACCATTTAATATGAACCCATCGAAAATGATCTATAAAATAATTTAATGAATATGAAAACAGAAAGTAGTAATCCATCTGTCTTAAAGTGATGAAACACACATACCACAATGATGACATCTAACAAAACAAGTATTTTTAGTAAACCTCTGACAGACATCAGTTAAACAGCTTAGTAATAAGTAAAGCTGCTGATTCTGTTTGTGGAGTTGCTTAATGATCCTGATGAGCTGAGATTTTGAGAGATTTCATGAGTTTTCAGTGGAGTTCCTAAATCCATATCCACACGTACACAAGTATTTTTGTAAACAATAACACTTTTTTCTCAATTTTCTAAAGAACACAGTCCATGGTGCTTTTGAAAATCTTCATCCTGACAAGAGTTTTTAAAAATGTGGGCTACAGTGACCCGATACTGCATTTTCCTGATTCTGCTTTTTAACAGCAGTTCATTATTCTTTATTCACTCAACACTTTAACTCTGCTCCAGTGTTATTTTAGCTCTTTGTAGGAGTGGGACCAGTGGGAGATGTTAATTTTACTCTGAGGATTTTGCTGTGTATCAAATTGTGTATTAAAAAATGCTACTTTAAAGTAAAAATATCCGTTAAATGGTTGTTGTGATTAGATGGGGTATTATGAAAGCTAAAATAAGCAAACAAGACCAATAACCTTAATTTATTAACTTATTAACACATTATTCCCTAATTCCCCATGATTCATGTACTTACAATCATACTATATGAAGGTAATCTAGCATTATAATAATCTAATTACTAATTAACATTTTTTTTACCTAACCATAACCATGTCCTAAGATTAAAATGCTACCATATTGCATTAGCTGTAAATGTTTTGTCACATTAAATTAACAGTCAATAGTAAATAATATAACTGCATTGTAGGTCACCTAATATCGAGTTTAACCTTTTTGTCCTAATGGTATGCACTACCAAGGATGTTGCACTGGCGATGGTGACCCTGTCCGAACCCCCCTTGATTTAAACTATGGAATTATTATATTCTCAACAGTTAAAAAGAAAAAGATAAAGAAGAAAATAAAAATGTATACTCTCCACACACAACATGAATAATGCATATCCATCTTAGCTGTTTCTGAGCTCTTCATTTAGTGTGTCTGGTAAATAAATAAAAATGCAATGATTACAGTGAGACCTCGGATTCTCTGGGTTAGCTCAGCACCTCATTAAATCATGCAGAAAATGAACCTGCCAAACTACTGGCTCGCCAAGGCACACAGTGGTCTTGTCTTCTACTAAAACAACAGCAGTCAAAGACAGAGCAAAGGGCTGCTTTTAAAAGACAGCTTTTGTTGCATCAAAAAGGTTGGCTGTAATACTCAATATAAATGACTGATGAATTATTCACATGCATATTACGGATGAAATGTATTAAGAGCCATCAAAACTGCTAGTAAAACTTTTACATGGTAAAGCATGCTTCCAGAACTGCCTCCTCTCAGAGAACATGTTGTATCCTATTTTATTGAAAGCTTGGCGCTTCTTGTACTCAGACTAGTTTATTAGTTCTCCAGGGCTTGGTTAGCACTTTAGGGCCAACAAAGACACAAGAACAAAAGTAAAAGAAAAAAAAAAATTCAACAAAATACCTGACCCCATTTTCCCATCATAACCTGCCTATCTCCTTTGAATTTGTTCAATGGGTTAAAATGGTCGCGTTTGACCATTCATGTGAAAAGCAGCTCTAATTGCCCTTTATCTTTTGACATTAGCTGAGGAATGCAGAATGAGGGTGGAATGTGAATGGATAATGTCAATTAACAATGATTTGATATTCATGGAAACATCTCGTTGCCGTCCTATTGGCAAAGTTATCTGGAGCTCGCCAAAGTCCGCTTCTTCAAACTTTCAACATTTATCTTTTCATTAATTTCAGACTTTTCTTGAAGACGATTGCACTGATAGGAAATATTATTAAACGTTTGGCTCACACCAGATTATCGCTACAATCACTATCTCTTTTTTTTTATGTAGGATGAACAAGTATGCTAATTTTATTTAATTTTAGATATGGGAACTTTTCGATTCCACACTTCAATTTCGAAGACGGCTGGCTTTCAGGCCACTTGGAGGAAATAAACTGCATTTTAGGTTAAGGAACAGTGGTTGTTCTCACTCTCCATTTCCATCTCATTAATCTCTTTCTTTTAAAAATGACCATGTGGTGGCCTTTCTGTGAAATACCTAATGAACACTCATAATATGTGGCTAGGAATCTTTCTAATCAGTTCTGCACTGTTTAATTATTTTTTTAATCTTCGATTCGTATGTAAATGCAAACCTTCTGCTGTCAACGAGGTTGCAGTGTCATGGAAAATAAACAGGAGTTCAAACTCAGAAATGACCAACAACAAAGAACACAAAGCCTGTGCTAGAAACTCACCAACCGTTCATGCAAGCATTGCTTAAAACACTCTCAACAAGCTTTGTTTCCTAGCTTTATGCTTTTTGTAGTGACTCGACAAGTATGAATAATTTGATTACACTTTTTGACTAATTTTTACACTTACTGACCACTACACTAATACGATAAACAAAAACATTAGTGAAATTGTTATGTACAGAGATATACAAGATGTGTGCTGCTGGAGATTTTTCCAGACCAGTCTTTTTCACAAATTAATTGACCCCCGACTGGCCCACACCCCATTGAAAGTATAGAGCATACAGTGCATGCCTCATGGTCAGATACTATAGTGGAGCTTCCCCTAATGTATTATCAATACAAGATCTCAGCCAAAAATTAAAGCAACTCTTAATTGAAATTAATCGTGTAATATTGCAAAAACAATGCAATGACAAATAAACACAATAATCAAAGCTAAAGGTCATCCTAAATATGTGACCCTGGACCATAAAACCAATCATAAGTGTATTTTTATTTATTTATGCAATTTAAACCTTACATGAAAGTTGAATAAATACACTTTCCAGAGAACTATTAGAAAACTGGAATCAGAGGGTACAAAGACATCTAAATATTGAGAAAATCACATTTAAAATTGTCTGTACAAAGTTCTAGTAATGGAAATTACTTATCAAAAATGAGTTTTAATATATTTACTGTACAACATTTACAAAAAAAAACAAGATCTTTACTTAATTATCAGTTCTACACCGTTTAATGTTTTGTATATTTTTTATCTTCACTTTGTATGTACAACAAATGCAAACCTTCAGCTAACAATGAGGTTGCAGTGTCATGGAAAATGAAGAGGAATTCAAACTCAGAAATTACCAACAACAAAGAGCACAAAGCCTGTGCTAGAAATTTACCACGTACAGAGTAATCTTTAGACTTACTGACCACTACACTAATACAATACACCCAATACAAAAACAACACTGGTAAAATAGTTATAAAGAGAGAGACATCTAAATTGTGTGCTACTGGAGATTTTTCCAGACCAGCTTTTTTCACAGATGAATTGACCCTCAACTGGCCCACACCCCACTGAATGTTTAGAGTATACAATAGATGCCTTGTGGTCAGATACTATAGTGGAGCTACACTCAGATCTCAGCCAAAAATTAAAGCAACTCTTAACATAAATTAATTGTGTAACGTCATAAAACAATGCTGTGACCAATACACACAGTAATCAAAGCTAAAGGTCATCTAAATATACGACCCTGGACCATAAGTCATAAGTGTCTTCTTTTTTTTACTAAGATTTGTACCTCAAGCTGAATAAATACACTTACTATTATATTTGGCCGAGATACTACTAATCTGCAATCAGAGGGTACAAAAACATCTAAATACTGAGACAATTACATTTAAAATTGGCTGTACAAAATACTAACAATAGAAATTACTAATCAAAAAATGTGTTTTGATATATTTACATTACAACATTTACCAAAATGTAATGAACATGATCTGTACTTAATATTCTGATTTTGACCCATACAATGAATCTATATTTATTTTCCCAAAGCATATACCCTTACAACATAAGAGGCTGTTCCCATGTCGTGACTAAACGCATGTGGAAAGCGCAAGGCACATCACTTCCTTCACCATTTCCACTACGCTTGCACTCCCATGGTGTCTGTTGTTGCTAGGCAGCCATCAACTGTTCTCTTAGAGGATGACAAAGTGACAAAACAGTGCTGCAGCTCTGATACAAGTTTAATTCATAGAGAAAATTAAAAAAGCACTGCAGTGTTTGTGTGCTCAGCATTTGTCTGAGGTAATAAGCAGGCTCGTAGCCAGCCTATTAAAAAGGGTGGTTCTTTTTTTCTCAAAATGTGGACCTTTTTGCAGTTATTTGTTGGATTTTTAAATTAAATTATAATGGTCAAATACTGTATTTTTAATGACATTTTAAGCACTTATCTTTGCTGGATTTGCATGTCGGATGGTTATCATTACTAAAGTTTTTTGATGTACCAAAAATATTTCCTCCATTTTTGTCAAAGACCTTACTGTACTATTTTATGTTTACAAAAAAATTATGTTGATTTACAAATGTCAGTTTAAACTGTAAGTTATTACAGCTTTATTAATAATGTAACAACATTAGAAGTTTAGAAATAAGAAAAATACATATATATATTTTTAAATGCTAATTTATTATTATCCATAAAAAAACAAAAAAAAAAAACAATTAGAAATCTGTTAAAACTTGTTTTAAATCAAAAACTGTAGCCTATAGGCAAATAACAAACTGACCAGCTCATTTCCTCAGTCAGAATGTGTATATTTAAATAATATTAATTCAATTTGTCTTAAAGCCTTCTTCTATTGGTTATTTTCACAATTCATAATGGCTTACTGTCTAAAAATGAGACAAATGAGCTCATATAAGAACCAACTTTTGAACTTTATCAGCAGGGGGCTGGGTCTTTCGAACCACTCAAACCACTGCTACAGGCCTGATTAGTCTCAGTTGAACGTTATTACTGAAATGTGCATCTTCCACAAAGAATAAAGCTGATTGGTGAGTTCTAGTGACATGACTTGTGGTGAAGTTGCAGCATTCTGAAGAGTTATTTTCAACTAGGTGAACCTGGAAAATGCATATGTTGCTCCCTATTTGCATGTGCAAACCACGTGCCTCCATTGGAAATAATGAACTTGCATGTGTGAAAGACACGTTATGTGAACGGTCATTATTTGACTTTGAGAAGAACCAATAAATTCAAAAGTTAAGTCAACTGCAATATGTGTCCTCTAAAATGGTTATTTAGAATAAAATAAAGAAAGCCAAAACAACAGTTATGGTTAAACAATTTATTTTCTAAGACAGAACTATTTCAGTGACTCCAATACAGATCCAAGCTAATATTTTTAACTATTTATGTATTAAAATCCAATTAATGACTTTGAGTGGTTTGGCTTAAAGACTGAATATAACTATTTGAAAAAAGTTTGAACTGATTTACAGATCAGTTTGTATGATTTCACTTCCCTGTAACAAAGTTCAATGCTTAGAGAAGGTGGTTTAAAGGTAAACTTTAATCCCAAAATTACTGAAAAGGAAAAAAAAAGAAAAGAAATCAGCAGCCCCTCACAGAAAACTACTACACAATTGTAAATAAACTTGCAACTGAAAGGTCTAGTTCTGTTTTACCGTTCACTGTCTTCACACCACCTTTAATTCCTGGACGCGAGACCGATGTAGCACACAAGTGACATTCAATACTGCTTGCAACAAATCATTAACAAATTAAGAATGTTTTTATAAAAGAGATGAGAAACACCCAGGGGCGGATTTAGTGATTCGGGGGCCCTAAGCAATTCCAGCCAATGGGGCCCAAAAGTCATAAAATGCACTATTTGTACTTTTATTTATTTTGAGGTTTTTTTTTCCCCTCCTTTTCTACATTTTATCTTAATGCAAAAATTATAATGACATGTAGAGCATCTTGTAAAACTTTTTAAATGATTAGATTTTTTCAAATGAATTTACAACTGAAAATAATAAACAAACATATGTTTATTGTTAAATAATCTTTACTGAGTTGACTGCTGGCCTGCTCCATGATTGAGGGTGGGAGACACATTTGCACAGGTGTAATAATTATGTTCAAACTAAATTTTTATACCTTCACCTTACAAAACAAGATAGAAAACAATGCTATATATAATTTATATGTATAATTTATACTTCAAGGTATTTATTTGGGGGCCCTTATATTTCCTGGGGCTCCAAGCAGGTGCTAACCTTGCTTATTGGTTAAAACCACCTCTGGAAACACCAAAAACAAAATGCAAATGTAGAAGATATTATATTATACGGAGATATTAGCTGTGTGGCCTATGAATGACTGGTTTTTAATTTGGCAGTCTCTACAGGAAAAGCCACATCACTGGACTGAGGCTGAATACTTATGACACTGGCAGAATTTCATCATAGGTGAAATTTGATCACGACGGTCATTAATGAGTTGTCGGTGAACTTGCCAGACTACAAAGACTTCAGATTTTAGAAAGGATCACAAGAATCTTTTAGGATTTTAGGATTTGTCTCAGACAGCCAAATTGTGGCCAAAACCGTGTAGTGTGCTCTTTGCTTTAGGCATCTTGGATTGGTCAGTTAGTGAAACATGGGAGAATTAGAGCTTTAGAAACTGTGTATGTACACAGGGCAAAGCTCTGTCCATGAAATGATCCACCACAGACGTCTTTAAGCCTGTCACAAGCTGCTGCAGCTCAGATTGAGTAAACATGAACACCATTAAACAAATGAAGTACTTGATGCTGCAAATTTGGAAAGAACGAGAGATAAACGTTACAATAGGCCATGATGATTTGTGTTGTCTATGTGGCAGACCAGATGGAGACCGGATTTAAACACTTCTAATGCTCTGGCATTGTCATTGCTAAACAGAGTATTAGCATGTCATGCATAATAACAACTGCTCCCGCCGGCATGTACAACGTTTATCTCTGAGGTCTGCATGAGAATGTGTCATTGAAACAGTATGTACTCTTCAAGGATAAACGATTCAGCATTCCAGTTTACACTCTTGCACTTTCGACCTTTTCATCCGGACCATATTTCTGGGTCCATTCATTATGCTTGTAAGGGTCTCTTAAAATGATAATCTGACATTTTGAGCAGTGTCACCTGCTGAAATGTGCATTTCCAGCGTTTATAATACAACATACTATAGACCTTTTTTTGTGACTTTTTTAGTGTTTAGCAATAATGGTAACAGTAAATAGAAAGACAACATTGTACAGTGTTTTGTCTCTGGTTGTAAAGCTAACTCTTTTTAGCACTTATTAATAGTACTTTTAAATTTAATACATTTATTTTTATTTGACTGCAATAATGCAATACTATTTCAAATTGGAGCCTGTACTCAGCATATTATGGCACACAACAACATGACATTTTATGTAGAAACCTCCTGTTTTCAGTTTTTTTTTTTTTTTTTTTTTTGCCTTCAGTATAAATGCTGTGACACAATTATGACATGGACTCTAAAACAGCCTATACTTGTGCACATATGTCTCTGGAATACTTGATTCTGATTGGTCCCTGAACACATATTTCCTATATTTCAGTGTTAGTATCATGTCATAACACACTTATTGTATACATAATACATTATTAAACAAAGTGCGATGCATCATATCATGAATATTATGGTATTTAATTTAAACATTCAAAAATATATAAATAATTCTTTACATCCAATATTAGGTTAAATATTGAATACCCAATTGGTTTGACTTGTAAATATTTATTATATTTTTATATATTTTCCATATTTGAAGCAACCAAGCCTTTTTAAGACTATGTGTAATATTCTGGTAATTCAGATTTCTCTCCTAGTAGTCCTAGTTGTGCATTAGGGGCCTAATGGTTAGAAAGTTGGAGGTTGCAAGTTTGAGTCCCTGCATCAGCAGGGATTGTAGGTAATGAGAGTGAATATCCAGCGCTCTAAACACCTTTAATATCATGGCTGAAGTCAGACCCCTTAGTTTTTTGCGATTCAGCAATTGCTGAATCCAACACAAAATCAACAAAAAGTCGAAATGTTTTGTGATCTTGCAAATTTCCTAATTTAACCTCAAAATAATAACAAAAAATTAAATAATATCATAAAACATCTTATTCCAAACCATGTAATCAAATTATATTTATTTTAGTTTGCAATATATTGTTTTACATGGCTTATTGGCCCCTTTCACAAATACAGACCTATCCAGAAAATTGTCAGTAATAAAGGGAACATGTGAATCATAGTAGGTTACGTAATATGGTAAATATAATATATAT
>CAIGQZ010001108.1:29136458-29155787 GCA_903798205.1 Danio tinwini
TAATAGTTTTTGAAAGATAATAGTTTACTATTTTAGAGGAACAGTTTATTTAGAATTTTCAGATGAACAAATCAACCGTATGCCTTTGACCTTATTCTCCAAACAAACCTATAATGATATAATTAAATAATGATCATGTGAGCATAGCAACCTAACAATGCCTTGTAATGAAATGTCTTGTATGCATGTTTAATATTTGAGGGAATAAAATCTGTGAAGATTACACTTTTGTGTGCAATGCAGCAGGAGTTCATAATTTGTTACGATTGACAAACTGGTATATAAAGACCTTGTGCTTCCAGGGTTTTGCAAAATCATATTAAATTTGACTGAACTGTAATAAATTTAATTTATTATTGCACATATGGAGCGAATATACAGACAACAGGTGTGTTTAAATAAACAGTTTATTTTGCTGTTTGTATACTTTTTAAATAAATAAAAAATCTAGAAACAGTGCAGGAACCTAGAAAAGACTTGAAAATAGCTGATGCCTTTGTGCCGATCATCTATAAAAACCTGTGGCACACACTGTGGTGGAATTGTTTGGTAGATTGCAGAGCACATTTCCTGCATAGTGCTGAATAGTCGTTTGAGAGGAAACAGCCCATGGACATTGATTGAAGCCTTGCCACGCTCTCTCATGCAGCCAGAATGCTGTGGTATACCTCTACAAGGGAAGGAAGATGGTAGAAAAAGACAGAGAGGAAAAAAAAAAAAACTGAACGCAGTCCTCTCTTCTCCTAGTGACACTCAGGCACATTTTTCTTCCATAAAAGTATATGCGACTGCTGGGACGGGGGCGAATGAGGAGTGCTTTTGTTTAGGAAGGAAACCACAGTGAATTTGATAGGCCCTCTCGTCCATTAAATCACAGCGCTTTGCTTATTTATTTAACCACTTGCATCATTCTCCACTCTGACTCTCTCTCTCTCTCTTCTCTTCCATAGTAGAGACAACAAAGCCAGGATAATTTTACTGAATAGAGGTCTGTGCTTAATCTAAAAGCGGCATTGTGCACGTCATGCCCCTGATTAAACTTATATTGGTCACTGTGCGCTCATACAGAGGGGAGTCTCTCCTGGGAAGAGGCCAAAGTTTAGATCAATAGCAAACGAAACCTCCTCCCTTCCCTCCATTTTCCATTTCTCTGGGTTTCTCACACATATTATGTACACCATATTTACACATTGTCTCCTGTTAATGCAAGTGAACGCACATAAAGTTGTCCACCTTTGCAAATCAAAACAAGGCAATTTGTTTTGTTTTTTCCAACTGAGTGAAGGGTTTAGATGTTATTATTCATCTTGCATGTCTCTAATTCAGCCCAGACCTTCTTTAACCTTTCATGAAAGGCATGCAGTTACAAGCCTAAATCTAATAAGTTGGATGCTTAGAGTCTTGAGAAAATAATAAAAGCAAATTAGATTGGACTCAGCATTTGATCTAATTGTGAGAGTCAAGACGTTTACTGACTTTTTTCACCCTGTTTTTTTTTTTTATATGTGTGTGTTACATCGGGACATGACATTCTTGGTTTTAAAAAAGGGAATTAAATTAAAACTGATCGGATATGACCTTGTAAACAAGACCAATAATTAAATATTTTCTATTGAGGAATCAGGCTGTTGAAATGCAATGCAGTGCACCATCACCAGTTAGTTACTGACTTTATAAATAGTCAGACATTAGTATATGTCATTACATTATTATCATTGCAACACAAAATACCTCAACCAAATGTCTTCAGTGCTCTGAGGTTTGTTATAGGCTGTCATAGACTAATTCAGCATTGTGAACTTTATGTTAAAGCTGAGTGGCCTTCTTTGAATGTAAGAAGGTACACCCGCTGGATGACTCTGGTCCCTTATGTTCCCTTCTTCATAGGTCAAAAAGCCAGTATGCCCTACGTTCAAGTGAAATTTATCATTTGTCTATTCCCCGTTTCGAACTGAAATAGGAAAGCGAGCCTTTCATTATGCCGCCTGTTCATCCTGGGGTGCGTTTCTGAAAACCATTGTTAGCTAACTAAGGTTACAACCTCTGTTTTTACAAATATAGTTTGTTGATTTGATGTTTCCCAAATCCATCGTTTCAATGAACATTCGCAAACTGCGTCGCATACCTGTATGTTTGCAATGACACCTCTAGAGCTGTAGTTAGAAGCATAGTTTCTGGCTGTGTTCTATTTCCAGTCATCCCCCCTATGCCCTATTCATTTCGGATGTGCAAAAAAAAAATCTCTCTTATGTTAATTTCTCTACAAAGTATTACAAAACATTTTTTGCCCCTTTAAGCTCTATTTCTTTTTAATAGTCTACACTCTCAGAAATAAAGGTACGCAAGTTGTCACTGGGGTGGTACCTTTTCAAAAGGTACACATTTGTACCTAAAAGGTCCATATTAATACATCAAGGGTACATACTGGTACTTAAAAAGTACAAAAGTGGTCCTCTTAAAATTTGTAGGTACTAATAAATACTTTTGAGGTACCAATATGGACCCTTCAAGTACAAATGTGTACCTTTTGAAAAGGTACCACCCCAGTGACAGCTCACGTACCTTTATTTCTGAGAGTGTACAGAACAAACCATCATTATACAATAACTTGCCTAATTACTCTAACCTGCCTAGTTAACCTAATTAACCTAGTTAAGTCTTTAAATGTCACTTTAAGCTGTATAGAAGTGTCTTGAAAAATATGTAGTAAAATATTCTTTACTGTCATCATGGCAAAGATAAAAAAAACGCAGTTATTAGAAATGAGTTATTAAAACTATTATGTTTAGACATGTGTTGAAAAAAATCTTCTCTCTGTTAAACAGAAATTTGGGAAAAAAAAATAAACAGGGGGGCTAATAATTCTGACTTCAGCTGTATATACACACACTACTGGTCAAAGGTACCGGTCTCTCATCTTTGTTTTTTTAAATAAAAATATTCTGTTTATTATGGCAACATTTATTAAATATAAAAAAAAACATTAAATTGGTAAATATTTATAAAAAATTTAAATAACTGCTTTCATATCATATGTAGTTTCAAATGAAATTATTACTCCAGTCATTAATGTTTTTATTTCTATTACCTTTTAAAAAAAATAAAAATAAAATAATAATAATAATAATAATAATAATAATAATAATAATAATAATAATCAATATTAGAGTGATTTCTGAAGGATCATGTGACTCTGAAGACTGGAATAATGAAGCTGAAAAAAATCTCTAAAATCATTGGAATAAATTAATAAATTAGATTATAAGCTACTTTTGAACAGTTATTTTATAGCGCAATAACATTTCACAATTTTGCATTTTGTACTGTATTTTTGATGAAATAAATGCACCCTTGGTGAGCAGGAGAAGCTTATTTTAAAACGTTGAAAAATCGCACCAACACCAAACTTTTGACCAGTAGTGTATATATTGTCCATCTTAAAAATGGCAGAATGTGGAGTGTACATGTATTGCATTACAGTTTCATCAACTTACATGTTACAAAGTTCACTCCAACCATGCTGGTCCTCAGCTTTCCTGTCCTTGAATGCATTTGACCAAAATATAATAATATATGCAATGTTTATTTAAGACAGTACTGGCTGTAATTCAATGACAAATGCTAAATAATAAGCCTTTTTTATTCATCAAATTCATACAACATTTGCATTTACAGAATTAATGTCATTTGAGTAAAGAAAATGCCCTACTTATCCAAACAAGCAGTTCTTTATTAACCTTTACATTACAAAAAAGCAAAGATACTTCAAACTTTGTTCAGCATTTAATTCAAAATTAAGTTCAAATTTAACTGACAATTTGATGATTTAAAGGTCAATGTTATTAGTCAGTTTTTATGTCAGTCTTTGAGTTTTTTTTCCAAACAATATCACAATCCATATTTAAAATATTATATTTGTTTTAGTAAACATATTTAGTCACAGACACAAACGGGACAAATCACTGGCGCTAAATTGCAACGTCCACAGGCAAACCACCGAAAACACCCAGCTTGATGCTTACCAACCTAATTGTTCTCTCTCAGATATTCTACAAAACTGTCAATTAATCTCTTAATCTCTCCATATCTGTTCATGTATCCCTATTGGCTTTGGTTGGTGTAGTCTAATGTTTGTTTCGTGCTAAGCAAAGGAGAAATGGGAAGTAATTTGAACATGTTTTGAGGCAATTCACACCATTCTAAAAGTGATTGAGCCTAACCAGCCTAATTAGACATTTACATTTAGAGGCTAAATAAACAGAACTGGCAGGAAGAACAAGAGCAGAAGACACAAAAGTCATTATCATTTCAGCCAACTGATTAGTCAGATAATGAAAGAAAGGCAATGATTTCTTAAGAAATGCTCTGAGCTTGAGCTTTATAGCCTTTAATGCCAGCCTTCTTCAATCCTGGAATCTGCGGGAGTCAAATGGAAATCATGCTATCGGCTGCAAACACAGGGAACTAATTAACATTCTCTACCTCCAAACTGCCTCAGATGGGCTACGCTACATTTGAACAAGGGCCTACTTTTTTCATCCACAATAGGGCTGTGCAATATGACTATACAATGGGGGTCATACATATTGAATATTGAATATAAATATTGAACACGTCACCATTTTTCTCAGAAATCATAGTTCTAAATCATTTTTTCACCAGATGCTGATAAAAACCATATATACAAAAAAATTATTAGTTTACAAATTAAGTTATGTGCAATAAAATTAAATGAAACAGGGAAAAAGTATTGAACACATGAGTAAAGGGATGTGTAGAAAGGCAGTGAAAGCCCAGACAGTAGCTAAAATCTCTCAGTAATTGTTCAGCAATCCTCTGCCCTTCATCATTGTAAATTAATTTCAGCTGCTTCAGTCTAACATCTACATTAACAGGGTGATGAAGATGAAAGCAGGCTGAACATTTCAGCAGAACAATGATCCAAACCAAACTTTCAAATGCTTTCAGAGAAAATCAAGCTGTAGAATGGCCCAGCCAATCACCTGAATTCAACAGAAAATACAAATTAAAGATCAGATGTGATAGAAGCGACCCACAGAACCATCAAGATGTTTACACTCTGTTGAAGCCTCAAGTCTTCATTTTCCATATGAGAGTCGTCTTTAAACGAAAAAAGCCTTTTATATAAAGGATTAAATACGGTTCAGTAGTTCAGTACTTTCACCCTGTGTCATTCCATTTTTATTACACATTTTATTTTATTATTTTATGTTTGTATTATTATTATTATTTTTTTTTTTACCAAAATCGGGTTCAACTGCACATCAACAGCTTTTTTTTATTTATTGAGTGCAATATTATATGCCATTATTTTTGGGATGCAGACAGAAACATGAATAACAGCATTGTGTGAAAGTTGCAATTTTTTTTTAAGTACAATTTATACATTTTGCATTTTATTTAGTGATATTTTATGTTGGTCATGTAATCACTCATTGTTTTAAATTAAATTTAGAATTAATATTTATTTTGCCAATCATTCGCCCAGAAGTTGTAAATAAAATGAGAACTATGTTCTGTGAATAAGTAGATTATCGAGTTAAAGTCTAAATTTTCCCAGGTTTTTACATGTGGTCACTGCATATAAACTATTACTTGAATTTACAGAAAAAGGTAATATATCATGAGATATATAGGCATCAGAATAGTACAGGGCAATTTGGCCTGAAATCTAATTTTAAATTGATTTAACATTTTAACTTGATTCTGATTAATGAACGATTAGATTATTTATGTATTTTATTAATTTGCCTGCATAGTTCACTTACAAGTTTTGTACTGTAAATGTGCTCACATTTTGAATGAAGGGTGCATTATTGATTTTAAAATGTTGAAGGAAACAAACACCATCTACTATTTATGAATATTTACTGAACATTAACGTTGAACAACTGAAATTAAAACACACATTGCCTAAAACCAAAAGTCACTTTTTTTCTTATAAAAAAGTGACAATAAATAATTTGCACTTTTGGAAACAAAATTAATTATTTTCCATGTTTTCTAATCTCTTCTTAATAAAATAATTATTATGTATATCATGTACATAATATTTTAAACAGTACATTTCTTGCATCTTCTGTAAACAAATATTTTAATGTAAATAATAATTTTATTGTAATGGAAAATATGGCAATCATTGTCAATGTAGTGTAAACATGTGATGTGTAGCTACATTGTATCGAAGGCTGCGTTGGAGTATACCCATGCATTTGAGGTTAACCCTAACCTTAACAGAGCTGTGTCCCCTTACTTCACACGGGAGGTACAGCAGGGAAAGTACTTGAAAAAATTGATCTGACAACATTTGATCGATTATAGGTTCTGAATGTTGATTTCAATTACTGTCCAATTAATCGCGCAGCCCTACATCAGGATATGAGATGACTTATTTCGACATGTGAGATTTTTCGTCAGATTGCTTACCCGCAATCCACAAGATTCATCCTTTACCAAGAACCCCCCCCCCCCCCCCCCCCAAAAAAAAAAAAAAAAAGGAAGAAGAGTAAGCAGGTTAATAAACAAAAAAGCAATAAAAGTCCCTGATAACCCTCAGGACTGCTGGTCTAATCTTAATGTACACTTTGAGCTGCAGACCAAAGGCCAAAACTGATCACAATGATGATCTGCAGGCATGAAGAAAGATGACTAAACAGGACAAGCATCCTCTGTTTTAGGATGTAAACAGATGTAGAAGTATTACTTGAGAAATGCAAGCCTCGGGGGTGCTGGGCAAGCTCTTCATTCATAAAATCTATCACGGTCGAGCTTTGAGCCAGACTTTGCCTCGCTGCATCACCCTGGCCTGTTTTGTAATTAAGTAGCAGGATGATTCGCCTCATTTCGTGACTTATTCATCTGGAGCTTGGTTGAGATGAGAATTCAACCTCCAGGACCAGCAGATTGAAGGGCTGAACTGGCCCTTAATGCTCGACCCTTGGGACTTGATGCCAGAAAGACTGAAGTGACATCCTAATGGAGGCCCAAACGGAGAGGAGCATAAAGCATCACATTCTAACCGGTTTATCTTCTTGGAAAAGTGAAAATACTGCTATTAACAGAGATACTGATTCATAGGGAGATCTTGATGTAGTAACTACATCTAATGTAGTAGCTAAATAGTTATTTGATCCAATATGCAAGAGTAAAAAGTGACCGTGTGAATATTACAATAAAAAATGTATATGTTGTGTTGTTTATTCATGTATTGTAAGTTTAATTGATTAATTTAAATTATTTCTTTGAAACTTCTCTGGACTTTCAGCAGCTATTACTCTAGGATTCAGTGGCACATACTCATTCAGAAAGTTATTATTCGGTGTTCAGGAAACAAGTTGTGCTGCTTATATTTTGGAAGGCATTACAATAAGTTACATTAGTTCAAGGGCTAGATCACCCAAAAAGTTCACCCTCATGTTGTTCCAATCACCTAAGACCTTTCATATTCAGAGTATGAGAGTTCATATTTGAAACAAATTAAGATATTTTACATGAAATCTGACAGCTCCCTCATCGACCATAGACCATGAGACAGAAAGGTCCAGAAAGTCTAGAAAATGAACTAATACCTTTGTGAGAACATTCTATATTACTTGTATGTAACAAATTAACTCGTATGAAGCTCCAAGAAAACCTTTGTGCAGAAAAAATAAAAACAACAACAAAATAAAACTGTAACCCTGCTCACACTGACTTAGAAGAGAAAATACAGGTTGACAGAGACATATTTACATAATAAATATGTTTAAAATACATATAGTTTGGCACATAAAAGTGTTTTTGGAGCTTTGTATGAATACAGTTTAACCAATGAAGTCACATAAAATGCTCAGACAGTGTTTTCTGTAAATAAGACATAGAGTATATAGCATTTGAGTTAAATAAGAGCTCTCGGATTTCATTTAAAATAGCTTATTTTGAGTTCCTAAGATGAATAAAAGTCTCAGGAGATCAGAACGACATGAGAACTTAATAACAGAATGGTGATTTGAACCTTTTAATGGATTAACTAACATTATTTAACAACTAGCACTTACAGTAGTAGTTACAGTATGTATTGATATAAATTAATTTTACTACTTCATTAGTGTCAGATAATGGTCATATCTGTTTATTGTTAGTTCTTGTTAGCTCCATTTTTAAATAATAATAACATCCGTTGGTCTATGCTTTGACACATCACGTGTGTCTATACAGATTACATAACAGTTCCAGTCTTGTTGGATATAAGGAGCTGCTGGTTGTGACTTTATCACAGCAGCTGGAACAAATGGCAAAAGGGAACAGATTCTAAGAAAATGTAATTTTCTTTTTTAATTAAAAGGACCATTTTCTTATATGAAATCGAAAAATTATCTACAGTAATAGCTCAGGATAATTACAAATTAGACTGTAGAGATATACACATCTGTAAAGTGTAATGCTAATACATACAAGTCATAAAAAAACACAAACATAATTTCACAAAGTATAAATGATGTTAACAAACTTAACATTATTTCACAAAAATGGAAACACAGGAGTTTTACAAGCAAGCATTTTATCACCCTTACTTTTTCTCTTTACACAAATGAACTAAGGATTTAGGTTTAGTCCCTTATTCATCAGGGGTTGCCACAGCGGAATGAACCGTCAACTATTACAGCATATGTTTCATGCAGCGGATGCATTTCCAGCTACAATCCAGTACTGGGAAACACCTATACACACTCATTCACATACACTACAACCAATTTTGATTACCCAGTTCACCTATAATGCATGTCTTTGGACTGTGAGGGAAATCTGAGCACCCGGAGGGAATCCACACAAACACGGGGAGAACATGCAAACTCCACAAAGAAATTCCAACTGACCCAGCCGGGACTCTAACTAGTGACCTTCTTGTGTTCAAAGCGGGTGTAAAATGAGTTCACTTGAGATACATTTTAATATAACCAACTAGTTCTTACTCCAGGACTTGTTTTTGAGGGACATCAAATAGAGACACTTGGATGTTTTAAATATTTAGGACCCTTTATAGATAGTAAATTGGCATTTGCTGTAAATATACAATGTATTAAAAAAAAAAAGCAATGCAGAGATTATATCTTATTAGGAGGTTACACCCTTTTGGTGTGAGTCAAGATAAGTTGGAGACATTATATACAAATTTGGTTGAAAGTTTTGTGAGTTTTAACATGATTGCATTATATGGACTGTTGCCAGTTAAAGAAAAAAAATGTGTTGACCAGTAAAAATTGCCAGTGCAAGTGTAGGTAAACCACAAAGACAACTAAATGAAATGTATCTAATGAAAATTTAACAGAAAGCACATGTCATTATTGAATATTGTCTTGCCATCAAAAAGACATTTTAGCCAACCTCAAAAAAATGTGTATGAAATATCATCTGTGCCGACTGCCATTCTAATTTTAAATACTGGGTTTCAAGTATGTACAGGGCTAATTGATTTTTTAATGTGATGATATTGAATGCATTTGTGCTACTTGTTTTTGTGATACAGTATATGTGATGTGAATGTTGATGTAACAAAAGTGGTAAAGCCAAAGATAAATTTCAGCTTGTGTAATAAAGAAAGTCAAAGTCAAATATATTGACAAAGACTGAAGTTATTCATAAAGCACAGTGGGGAAAACTGTTAAATAGCAGAAACAAAAACCTTGAAATGGAAAATTAGGATGCTGCATACTTTCTTCTCTCAGATTTATATTTGTTTGTCTTTGTTTATTCAATGATATATTAAGTTTAGTTATGATTGTTATACGCAACAATGCAATTTCCATTCCAGAACACATTAATGCATGCCAGCAGACAAGCAGCTTTGAGACCGTCTAGGCATTTTCTGTTCTGTCTTCATTTTCCCACAATGAGAGCAGCCAACGCGCACAGACAAATCAGATTAATACCTGCTTTTCAGTGCTATTAATTTGGACACACATTTGCTATTTCCGAAACTACTTTCAGGCATAATAAATCACTTTGCTTGTACGTGTGTAAGGAGGCACGTCCAAATTTCATAATCATTAATGGAAGCCCACACAAATGTCAAGACAAGCTATTTTGCTCGTGTGAAAGAGACAATCCTCAGCAGACTAAATAAATAGATCAGACTTTTTTTTTTTTTGATGAGTACTACTGTGATGAAGTAAAATGTGTGCTCACTGAACATGCTTTAAAAGTCTGGCCACAATAGTGCAGCAGTGACCATGAAGATGTTTTTTTCATTTATAAGGACCTTAAAATGCTACTAATAGGTATTTTATTGTGTTTCCTTGTACAGGAACAAAATATTAGTAATTAAAAAAGGTCTGTATTAAAAAGTGTATACAATTTTGCAGACACCCCTCCAAATCACTTAATTCAGGTGTTCAAATCCCTTCCATGGCCACAGGTGAAGTACATAAACCAAGCACCTAGGCATGCAGTCTGCTTCTACAATAATTTATGAAAGAGTTCAAATGGTTTATCATGATAGGATGCCACGTGCAACAAGACAAACAAATTTGTGGAATTTCCTCCTTTATAAATAATCCATGGCCAACTGTTGTTGTGCTATTATAACAACATTGAAAAACTAAAGCAACAGCAACTCAATTCAGGTAAAATGCTCAGAATTCAAAAACTTGCTGCTGGGTCAATGGCTGAAGAAATCCAGACTTCTTGTGGCCATCAGACTAGCTTAAGGACAGTGCATTGAGAGCTTCAAAGAATGAGATTATATAGCTGAGCAGCTCTGTTCAAGCCTAACATCACCAAGAGCAATGCAAATCATTGGGAGCAGTGGTGTAAAGCAGGCTGCCACTGGACTCTAGACCAGTGGAGATATGTGTCACTTCTCTATCCGACATTCAATAGAGGAGTCTGGGTTTGGAGATTGCCATGAGAATGGTATTTGCCTGATTGCATTTGGTGGAGGGTGGTGGTGTTGGTTGTTTTTCAGGGGTTGGCCCCTTTATAGTTCCACTGTAAGAAACTACAGTATTATTGCTTCAGCATTCATTCATTCATTCTCTTTTTGGCTTAGTCCATTTATAATATTTCCACCACAGCGGAATGAACTGCCAACTTATCCAATATATGTTTTATGCAGTGGATGCTAACCAGCTGCAACCCATCACTGGGAAACACCCATACACACTCATTCACATACATACACTTTGGACAATTTTGGATTACCCAATTCACCTATACCACATGTCTTTGGACTGTGGAGGAAACCGGAGCACCTGGAAGAAACCCCCGCAAACCCAGGGAGAACATGCAAACTCCACACAGAAATGCCAACTGACCCAGCCGAGGCTTGAACCAGCGACCTTCTTGCTATGAGGCAACATCGCTACCCGCTGTGCCACAGTTTGGGGATGCCCGCTTCCTATCCCAACTTGACTATACACCAGTGTGCATAGCAGGGTCCATAAAAACATCAACAATTTGGTGTGGATGAACTTGACTGGCCTGCCCAGAGTCCTGATATCAACCCAACAGAACACCTTTGGGGTGAATTAAAGTGTGAGTATAAATATGAGTCAGACCTTCTTGTCCAATATCAGTGTCTGAACTCACTCAAAGAATAGTAAAAAAAATCCTAATTTTCTAGGGACCACAACATACGTAGCCAGAGCTAAGTCTGCTTGTATTATTTGTTTTCGCCAGGGCTTAATTTGTGCCGGAACACTCCGGATCTGGCACCTCTGAAATCTGATCTGGCACCTCATTTTACCGATCACCCTCCTCAACCGCCCTCCTCCCCTGTCCGTTGTTCACTTTCACTTTCTTCCGTGACTCCCCAACTCTCTTCCTTTTCATCCGTGACACCCCCGCGCTGCTCAATTTTGTCTTCAATTTTGGTCAGGTGGTCTGTAGACCACTTGACCCACCCACTGTCTTACATAAACCAAAATAATAGTGTTTTAAAAAGTGATTTAGAAAAGAAACGCTGTCGCAGTTTCCCAGTGATGGGTTGCAGCTAGAAAGGCATCCGCTGCGTAAAACATATGCTAGATAAGTTGCCGGTTCATTCTGCTGTGGCAACCCCAGATTAATAAAGGAACTAAGCTGAAAAGAAAATTAATAAATAAATGTTGCCAGAGCAGCATGGTTTTACCCCATTTTCAGATTTATCATTTTTTTCAATTTGTTGATTATTTGTTTATTTATTTTTTGCTTTTGTTTTACCTTGTAGAGTCGTTCTTTACCCGGACTCTAACCCTGTTATTGTGGTCCACTCAACTTCTCATCTCAAGTCCATTGGCGTATGTGTATCTCAAAAATACTGGCCAAACTGGTAACACCGGTAATGCTGTCCATACGAAGGTAAGCGGTCAGCGTTAGCACAAAAAGGAACAGAAGTTGTCGGGGGTCCCATAAAATTTCATAAAAACACAACTAAACCTTGTGGAAATCCTTCCCAAAAAATGTGTTATACAGTAGCTGTAAAGTGTGAGTCAACTCCATGTTAAGAAGATTGGGATGTTATTAAAGTACATGCACATGTTAAGTCAGAAGTCACAAAACTTTTGACAATATACATACAGTGTAACATGGTACGTGCAAATTATCACATAACCAGATGTACATCAGTTTAACAATCAGTTTAATCAGCACCATAAGAATATAATGACGGCTTCAAAACATTAAAAATATATAGTAAAGTATTATCATAAAGGTTTAATAATTATTATTTTTTGACAGCAAATACCAATTAGGATCTCAGCTAGAAGGACAGGTAGATTACATTTGCTTGATTGCATGGCTGTCTGGAATACTAGATTCTGATTGGTCAATCCTTGATAACAACCAATTAAACGAATAACACAGGCTCATCCGGGTACTTTATATGTATATAGAGCTGGTTGTTTGAAAGCTCTATACAACATTCATTCATTTTCTTTTCAGCTTAGTCCCTTTATTAACCTGGGGTCATCACAGCGGAATGAACCGTCAACTTATCCAGCATATGTTTTACACAGTGGATGCCCTTCCAGCTGCAACCTATCACTGAGAAACATCCATACACACTCATTCACATTCATACACTACAGACAATTTTAGCTTACCCAATTCACCTGTACCACATGTCTTTGGACTGTGGGGGAAACCGGAGCAAACAGTGGGAGAACATGCAAACTCCACACTGAAATGCCAACTTACCCAGCCGGGGCTCAAACCAGTGTGTTTCTTGCTGTGAGGCGATTGTGCTACTCACTGCGCCAACGTGCTGCCATCTATACAAAATAATCAGCAAAATTGACTCATTATGCCACAGTTCACAATTGTGACAGACCATAAAACACTATTTGTCACACACTTTTCCATCAAAATAAATTAAAATAAATACATAAAATATTTATTGTATTGATTAATTAAAATTTCATAAAAAAATGGCAAGTGCATTCACAATGATTCAGAATTTAATCTGAGTCTATGTGTTTCAGTATGTTTTCTGATCCACCACTGTGTTTCTAAGGTAACAGTGTGAGAAGATTTCATCTAGCAAAAAAACCCTTCACCGTATGCATAACATCCATGTGCATTTCATAGCAAACTTCAAATTGAATGACCCGATTTTAGTTTCTCTTGATCCTTTACACTTAAAAAACTAATTTGTGGATCATACTTCCAGCATTTGCATTTAATGAAGGTGTGTGCACGTATCCTTTCCAAATAATGTTCAAGTTTGGAAGCCGGCTATATAGTGACATTTGCCACAGACATGAGCTATACAAATGCAAATGTAATCTGCCTGTCCTCCTTGAGATCCTAATTGTTTGCAGCTGCAGTCCAATCTTTGGGATAAAAGGAGTATGTGCTTCTATTGGAGTCTGTGCTGGCTGGAGACCAGTCTCTCACGAAGGCATATCATTTAACCATTTCTGGCGCGGAGGAAAACAGATCAATGTCAACACCAGACGACTGCACACTAATCCATGGATTAGACTGAAGGTCATCTGGCTAACATTACTAAAATAAATAGCTTAAAAGTTCAGGTTTTGGTGTCACAGGACTAAAGAATGTCTCAAACCAAATGAGGTGAATTGTAAATAGAAACAGTGAGTAGGCGCTAAAACAAAAGCTCAGCAATGTTACACTGGTTACAAAAACAGTGTCATAATGGGTTTCATTGAAGCATGTGATGTACTTCCATGATTAATAATTCAGTGGGATGGAGTCAATTATGTATTTTTTATCAGATTTACATTTGTATATCGACAATTTTTTCAGGTTTTGACCCTACAACTCTCTTGTGTGGTGAACTACAAAGCACTAATTAAATTCAAGCAGAAGTTTTTATATGACAGCAGTAGTTAATGGAATAATAGTTAATAAGGCAATAATAAAACACACACTATGACCCATACTCAGAATTTGTGCTCTGCATTTACCCATACAACTGCACACACAAGCACACATAAACAGGGAACGCACACCAACTGGACAACCATTATTGTGGTGCCTGGGGAGCAGTTGTGGGATTGGTGCCTTTGCTCAAGGGACTCATCTCAGTCGTGGTATTGAAGGTGGGAAAAGTACAGATCATTCACTCTCCTGACCAACAATCGCTGGTAGACCTGAGACTTGTAACTGCAACATTTGGGCTACAAGCCCAAATCTCTAGCTTTGACTTTTGAACTTTCATACATCACAGAAAAAAAAAAAAGTTAAAATTGTCTCCTCTCCTTAGTCCCTCCATTTATCAGGGGTTGCCACAATGGAATGAACTGCCAGCTTATCCAGCGTATATGTTTTACACAGCGGATACCCTTCTAGCTACAACCCAACACTGGGAAACACCCACACACTCCCACATTAACACTATAGGACAATTTAATTTATTCCCTTCACCTATAGCGCATGTCTTTGGACCATGGAGGAAACCAGAACACTTAGAGGAAACCCACGTGAGCACGGGGAGAACAAAACTTCACACAGAAATGCCAACTCACCCAGCTGGGGCTCGAACCAGAGACTTTCCTGCTGTGAGATGATCGTGCTACCCACTGCACCACCAAGACGCCCTTTATATAGTTATTATTATATTAAATGTTGGTTATTAAACATGTACCAGGAATTCTATAAATTAATTCACCCCACCTTTGTTTTACTTTTGTTGTTCCTATGCCAGCACAGAATGTTTCTTAGCAATGTGCAGTTGTTTCGTCATGAATGCATCTGTGATTTTGAATGAATCATTTGAGAAAGCGATTTAGTGACTCATTCACAAGGGCTGCCATTAGTTTAACTCATAAATTAATAAATGTTTTAAATGAATTGTTTGATAGAATGACTCAAATGGCTTACCCTGTACGACCCTCATTTGCTTCCACTTGTTGGTGGTTTTAGTGTAAAGTATTTTTCTTTTGCCCTTATTTAAAATGATTTTTACACATATTGTATTATTCATATAATTGTAATTTATTGTGCTGACCAAGTGTATTAATAGCGATTGTCTGTATAAATTTAATAAAGAGTGCATTAATATAATATGAATATATTACAATGCAAAGTAAAAAGACATGGTGATAAAAATAAAGATATTCCAACATGTCAAGTTTATGAAGCCTTTGTTGAAAGTATGCATGTTTTAGATTAGATAATTAAGCAACACACATGTCAGGGAGACAGTGTTAGTTAAAGGTGTAATGGAAGGAGGATTCCCAGTTCAGGGACGTACTATTGACCTTATTCTTTAATGCGGAAGTGCGCTCGTTTTTGCGATTGTTTTAGAACTTCCGATTCAGTTGCCTATGGGAGAAATGACTAGGATAAATAAATAAAATAAATGGCTGAAAACGGTCAAACTACTCGCTCTACAAACAAGTGTTTGCATGATTATACAGACAAAATAGAATAATTTTATAAGAAAACATCAGTTTGCAACATCATGGAGCATAACGGGCTGTTTTTAACCTCTAAAAATGAATGGAAGTAAACGAGACCGGAAGTATCCAGCCAAAATTATTACTACTTACTATTATTACTGCGCCCGCTCGTACGCGGAGAATAAGGTGAATATAAGGGCGTACTCACACTATGCTATCCGAACCGTGCCCAGGCCCATTTTCCGGATCGTTTGAGAAGTGCGAGTGCTCTGAATTGGGCTAGGAGCACGATTCACTTGGGCTCAGGCGTGATACGCTTGCAGTGTGAGTGCAAGCGTGCCTGAGCCCGAAACTGAAAGCAAGACGTGACTTTTAAGGGACTGTTTCATATGAATTAATTAATCATTCGTACTGTTCAATGAATGCAATGAACGTCGTAGTTTATTTAAGACACAAACCCCTCACTGCACGTCAGCTGCACCTTCAGCAAACCTCCTAATTCCTGCAGCACGAGGACTTTATGATTGTTTATAAACGTCAAAAGTGGCTGATCTGTTCGGCGAAATATTTGACTGCGTGTCACCGCATATCAAACGACTTAAAAGATATAACTAAAGAAATCTCCACTGTGCTGAGTGAGAGCGCTTACTGAACAGCGCATCATAGATGACGTAAGCGTGCCCAGGCCCAAATGTAATGTTAGTGCGGGCCGTCAGGGTAGACGGGAGGGGGGACAAGCGTGCTTTGGCCCAGTTCAAGGCAAAGGTATATAGTGTGAGTTCGGTCTAAGATAATTATCAGGAGATGGGCAAAGGGCAAAACTGCAGTGAGAGTTTTACAGAAATTCTTTTATGTTAGTAATATGGGTCCCTGAAGAGTCATGAACCAAGACAAGGCCATGTGATTTAAGTTATAAAATGTTTTTGTCATTGTTCTATTTTTGTTTATTTTATTTTATTTTTCTGGAAAGACGAATACATTATATTAGGCAATGAATCTGTAATCACTGTTTGTTAGTCATATTGTAATGTAGTTGGAAATGGACTTCTTCAGGAAAATTATACCGGAAATGTATTCAAGGTAGGCGTCACAGTGGCACAGCATGATCACCTCACAGCAAGAAGATCGCTGGTTCGAGCTTCGGCTGGGTCAGTTGGCATTTCTGTGTGGAGTTTACATGTTCTCCCCGTGTTGGCGTGAGTTTCCTCCAGGTGCTCTGGTTTCCCCCACAGTCCAAAGACATGCGCTACATGTGAATTGAATAAACTAAATTGTCCATAGTTTATGTGTGTGAATGAGTGTGTGTTGTTTCCCAGTGATAAATTACAGCTGGAAGGGCATCCACTGCGTAAAACATGTGCTGGAAAAGTTGGCGGTTCATTCCGCTGTGGCAACTCCTGATTAATAAAGAGACTAAGCCGAACATAAAATGAATGAATGAATGAATGAATGAATGAAATTGTCCATAGTGTATGTGTGTGAAAAAGTGTATGGGTGTTTCCCAGTGTTGGGTTGCATCTGGAAGGGCATCCTCTGCATAAAACATATGCTGGATAAGTTGGCGGTTCATTCCACTGTGGCAGAATAAGGGAGTAAGCCTAAAAGAAAATGAATGAATGTATTTAATAAAAATGATTAATTATTAATCATTATTTACTTATTAATGATTTAAATTATATTCTAAAAACTTTGAAATTCTGTATCATATGCAATTACTATGTACAGCATTAAAGCCATTGTCATTAATCATGTTAACCCAATACTTTTTTCACTGCACATAATCTAATATAAAATGCAACCCAAAACACCTTTGAAGAGTTTGAGGCAAGATATGGGTTAAAGTTATAGGCAGGATTAATGGTATAGGGTTAAAGGGTTGGTCAATGGGTAGAATTTGGGCCACCATGTAATTATAGATATAAAGACTATAATGTAACTACAGATGCAATTACAAAGGTATTCTTAAACAAAATTTAAAGCTCAGTGTCACATGTATATTTGTGTATGTTTGTAGGTGTGTTTATGTATTATTATTATTATTATTATTATTATTATTATTATTATTATTATTATTATTATTATTATTATTATTATTATTATTATCATCATCATTCACACATCATCATTATTATAATACAATGCACATGTTTAACTCTGGGATGCATGGGTAAAATTGCACATTTATATGCAATAAGAGAAAGAGTAAGTGAGTGAAAGCAGACTGCTGTGACGGTAGTCTGCTTGTGGTCAGTCATACGGCTTCATGTGGGAATAAGAGAGAGATAAATGAATAGGGGACAGCGACAAGGGCAAAGCTCAAAGCAGAGCAGCATGAGACGAGTGGAGCATTTCAGCACGGCCTGCTTCTCATTAACATTCTTCTACATTTAGAAAAGCCACACACACACAATCAGCCCTATCATCATCACATATGACCTCGTTTTATACAACTTTGCTCGAACAGCTTAGCCAGTTTGAAGCAAGAGGAGAAAAAACTAATCTTAGCATAATCTGAAAGCTCGACCAATTTATTCCTGGAACTGATTCATTAACAAGATGTCCATATTTCTTAATTAATCCCTCAGATATGTCAGATTCAGATGTTTACACACAAGCAAGCTAAAAAAAATATCTAGAAGCAAAATCCCACAAATGAATAGCAGGGTATCACTGTAAGAGCAAAAGCGCCAGTCTGTTTAATGAGAGCAATCATAACACTAAACACACCACAAGGCCTCGAGTCTTATGATTCCAGTCCAGCCATTCTGCTGTTTTAATGGCGTGGCCGAAAAAGGATGGAGCTTTTTGTAATGTTTAATTGCTGGCTATGTGTTGCAGTATATAGGCAATTTAAAACTTGTTTCCGGAAAGTATGGCCGTTCTGTAAGTGTCTGTGAGCATCCCTGAAAACAGATGACTGCCTGTGTCCGTCGCAGAGGGTGTGCATCTTCATTAATGTCCAATCAAAATCCAATTACAGCCCCTATCGGTGCAAATTAAAGCCGTTTGCATTAAAATGCTACTGCGGCCTGAAATATTTCCAATCACTGCAACGCTTGATTATCACTCTGTCAGGATCAGCCTTTGGAAAATTAAGTATGGCATGTTGGGGGTTTATATATCCCCCCGCCCGTTTTCCCAGTGGCCTATTTACCATAAACTGTGAGAACACAAACAGCAGAGAGTATGGTGAAATAAATAAATAAATAAATAAAATAATACAAAGTCTGCCAGCCGGGACAAGGACATGCCCATTAACCAGATGTCCCATGAGTGATGTCATCCGGTGCCATCAGCAAGGCCAGAGTTCCCACGGGCAAAGAGAGCACTAAAATCCTTTAGTTCAGATCAGGGCTGGAAGGGGCAGAGAACTATGGATGTTTGTATACTACAGTGCTGATTAGAGTGTGATATAGAGTGTGTGTGTGTGTGTGTGTGTGTGTGTGTGTGTGTGTGTGTGTGTGTGTGTGTGTGTGTGTGTGTGTGT
>CAIGQZ010001108.1:29165787-29178079 GCA_903798205.1 Danio tinwini
CATGACATTACAGTTCCATAATCTTTTGCTGTGGTTGATGCGCAGTCGAATCTTATCCATTTTGTTCACCAGGGACCGTACATTGGTGAGGAAGATGCTGGGTAAAGAGAGCCGGTGTGGTGTTAGCTTTAGCTTAGCTCTTAGCCCGCCGCGCTTTCATAGCAACGCCTTAGCAACCGCCTCGCAACCACTCAAAGTACCATAGCAACTGCCTAGCAACACTTAAGTAACCACTCTGAACACCCTAGCAACCACTTAGAAACACCTTAGCAACCACTCAGAACCCCCTATCAACAGCCTAGCAAGAAACATGCCAATCCATACTAGAAACATGCTAACCTATATATATATAGTTTTAACTAAGTTAAATGTATAAAATATATTTTTAAGAGGTACTAATGGCATACACAGATTAAATCGTAATCAAAAGAATGAGAGGGGTCTGGAGGCAGAATTGGCGCTATTGCAAGGTGAGCTGCATGCAATACTTTTAATGCACACACCTGACCCTATGACCACACCTGTCTGATGGTCAATTTGACCTATCATCGTAAATCTGGTCTGCCCCTTCTGCCTACCCCTCCGCTCTTCACTTACCAATCACCATCACCATTCTTCCCTCAACACCCACCTACCCCCCGCTCTTCACTTACCGATCTCCATTGCAATCCACCACCCCCACCCTTCACTTACCGAACGATACAATGGTCCAAGGTTCAATATCTGTCCCGATGCAAAAATACTTTCCCAGTACGCCACTGCCCTTAACCCTACCCCTTACAGTGACATCGCTAGCTTCATTGAGTGCATTGTGTCTGACATTGCAAGTTTGAGATACGTAGTCTCAGCTTGCAAATCCAAGTCTGCATCCATATATTATTGAAAAGAATAGAAACACAAATTTTGATTAAACTGTAAAGTAGGGAAACGAGTAGGTCAATCGTTGTTTTGGAGTTGGATTGTGACTTCCAGAATCCAAATCAGATTGAATCAAGTTCACGATTCCTATCCCTACATTCAATACGTCTTAGCAACCTAGTACTACTTAGCAACCACTGACTGCCTGACACTCAAAAACACCCTAGCAACTTCCAAGTAGCCATACTGGCATTGGATTTAGTTTGGAAATGAAAATTAGGTTGATGTGAGAACCCACGTATAATCATGTTAGACCTTGACGTTGTGACCACTATGATATCTATTAGACGCTGGATTTTGGTCACTTTCCAAATATCTCAACCAAAAATCAATGTAATTTGACGTTGTTATTGGATGTCAAAATAATGTTGTCTTTAGATGCTGGCTAGACATTGAATTTTGGTCACCTAATGTCGTGACCTAAATCTAACCTTATATGTCTTATGATGTTGTGGGCCTGCAGGGCAATCTCTGCCTGTCAACCATCTTGTAACCATCTTAAACACCATAGCAACATATTATAATTGCCTGGAAATATCCTAATATCTTAATCATAATCATTTCCTAAACTACTTAGCAACTAAATGGCAACCACTCACTGCCTGGAAAATCACCACCCAACATTTTAGCATCTCCCTGCAAGAAATGCATATACAACTGCATAAAAGCAACAAAAGACATACAATATAACATACGCAACCTTCAAACTCCCTTATTCAATTAAGTTTGTGTTTATCTCTATAGCGCTTTTACAAAGTAGATTGTGTCAAAGCAGCTAAACATAAAAGTTAGTACATTGAAACTGTCAATACAGTTTTCAGAATTGAAGTTCAGTTTAGTTCAGTGTGGTTTAAATTTCACTGCTGAAAGTCCAAACACTGAAGAGCAAATCCATCGATGCCCAGCTCCACAAGTTCCAAACCAAGCAAGCCAGTGGTAAGGAACAAACTTCAACAATTGACAAAAGTGAAGGAAAAAAAAAACCTTGAGAGAAACCAGGCTCAGTTGGGCATGACCATTTCTCCTCTGGCCAGCCTTTTTGTAGCTGCAGTCTAGGTGCCGAAGCCTCAGTGCTTATATAACCTACAAACAGTACAAAAATTCAATTTCAAACCACAAAGCCCACAAACTACTTTATTCCTTCTAAACAAGTCAATTTCATACTTTAATTAGACATTTTCATTGTGTTCTTTTGAATTTTTTAAACCTGGATTGATTTTTCTGTTCAAAAGCAACAGATTGAAGAAAAACTTAATGTAGCAACATGGCTCTAAAAATAAAAATCCAGTATGTTCTCTTGGTTTTACTTGTTCCTGCCGTAATGACTGAACAGCAGCTTTGAAAGTGTGATAAATCACAAATTAGTAAAACAAATTAACACAACTGTTGATTAAATAATTTTCATTTAATTCAAATACGCTCTAATTGCTTTGCCATCAGTTGCATATGATTAAATGTACATCAGCTTTCATGGACTTCCATTATGTGTTCCACCGTGAGGCTAAACTATTTGCCACAGATGCAAGTCTACAATGAGAAAAGAAAAAAAAAAAGGGGGGGGGGGGGGTATTGTTGTTTCTTTTATTTCCCTTGCTAAATGGAAAAACAGCGACAGGGTGAGAGCAGTGAGATTTGCATGCAGTTTTATAAATAAATATATCCAATATTGGTGAGGTAGAGATAAACTCCCAGTGAGAGTACTAAAACAGCACTTTCCAAAGGCACTGAGTTAAAAGCCATGTAAACAGATTACAGAGTCTTATGGGTAAATAACATTATGAGAAAAAAAAATCACTATTTCACGTCCATTCCTGGAACTGGGAGATTGAATAGGTACTGGAAAGGTATCTCTCTCTCTCTCTCTCTCTCTCTCTCTCTCTCTCTCGATCTCTCTCTCTCGATGGAACTGTAACAGGAACAGTAATAAACTTGAATAGCCAGGTTTATGGGCTCTCCTGTTTCACTTTCTATGATATTCCTTATATTTAATAATCACCTCTCTGAATGCTTTGAGGGGCACAACGTTTACAGCCAAGACTGAGGTTTAACTGCCAAATTGATATGTCAACCCTGAAGTATGCCCACAAACACGGGTCACATGGGCCATGGGTGTAAATACAGGAGAATTTCCTTAATAAATTGTCAGTATGGGTTCAGAATTGCTGCCATGCCCGAAATTGAGTACAAAATTTTATTTACTGCAATTTATGTGTCATGGTCTGACTGTCACACTGTCTCCTGGGAAGTTGATGAGCACCTATTTTATCTAGAATTGCATCATTGTACATTTTCTGTCAGCACAGCGGAGAGTTGTTAAAAGCCCCTAAGCCACCAAGATGTCATTTTCTGCTTTTTCAATATGAAGAATTATTGATTTAGAGTATTTTTTCCCTGTTACAAATACCTCAGTTTTTTTATAGACCGCTTATCAAATAATTAAAAATCTCTAATTATCGGATGTTTAAGAATTGCAGCCGACTGTAGGTTGATGCCCACGTGAAAGTAAACTCCAGGAGTTGTGATGATGGACATTGTGGCCTGAAGTTGTTCAGGAGAAACTTTCCCTGCAATTAGTACTGCATGAAGAGGATTCCACTGTTGACTGACATTGTTAAATACATGGTTCAGGCGAAACTAAAAATTCTGTCATTATCTGCTAACCCTCATATCATTCCAAACCTGTATGACTATCATATTTAAACACGTTCACTTCCCTTCAGATGTAAGCAACATTTTTCAACGAGACTCTTGGATAAATTTGTTCTCAGAGCCAATCTTTATGTATTAACACTATTAGTGAATCAAAGTAACACATTTAAAATTTGTTGGCAATTATTATTACCACAAAGTTCAAATACAGAGAAAAAAATGTCACCCTAATATATGCAGCATATTTCATGGCATTTAATTGATTCTGGTTTTACATTACTTTAAAATTCTATGCACCTTTTTCATGCAGAGTAAATCTAATTAATGCATTTTGATTTATGCAAGCCTGTTTGGCTCATTCCACACAGAATAGGTGTGAGCAACTTCAGCTAATTGGCATATTAAACAACAGTTACTGACACAAGGAAAAAAAAAGAAAATAATTTCTCCCGCACATTGCTTCATAGTGCCCCGCAGACTGGAGGGAATCTCCTGCAAACAAAAGGGCCATTAATGTACTGAAGATTTGGGGTGGGAGAGAGGGTTCAAAGTCTTAGAGTAACTCCCAGTAGTTCATTACACAGTAGGAAAGAGGGTTGAGGGAGAGTTGAAGACTTCCAGATCTCATTTCAAAAATGTGGAGGCCAGGCTTTGGGGTGTTGGGCAAAACAAGTGAGTTTAAGGGACATAAAGAGCTCATGCTGACTCCATAAAACAAGTGAAGAGGCCAGTATTGTCTTTCCTTGCTAACAGCACTGACCATAATCATGGTGGCTTGAGAAAGCCAACATACTATTATACATAAACCTATTATTTTTGTTCTAAGACTATTTTAAGAATGCATCTCATTCAAGACCATTCATCCTACAACCATTAAACTATACTGAATTAAGTTGCTTTATCTTTTCCAACTGATCCAACTTACGTTTTTTTTCCCAAAACTGTCCCGGAAAATTCAGAGAAGTTCCATTGACTTAACATAGGACCAAACTTTGTGACCTCATAATTTTGCGCCAGACTGTCATACAGACTTAGAGTTGGGCTTATTTAACTACCAATCTGCCAATCACTGATGACCTTTCAACTTACTAGCCACACATTAGCAACCACTTGCGGCACCCTAGCAACTGTCCCATTGACATTACATTGGACATACTAACAACATACAGTACCACTCCATACTGGAAACATACTAATGACATATCAATCTATACTAACAATATACTAACAAATAAATACTAAGAAATACTAATCATACTAGCAACATGGTAATTCATACTAGAGCTATGCTAATTTATGTTGGCAACTGCCATTACTTAGCACTAGCAACTACTCAAAACACCTTAGCAATTACCTAGAAATCGGCTGCCTAGTAACACCTTAGCAATGACCTAGAATACCTTAGCAACCGTCTAGCAACACTTTAGCAACCACCTAGCACCCAATCAGAACACCCTAGCAACAACCTAGCAATACCTTAGCAACAACCTAGAACACCCTAGCAACCACCTAACAACACCTTAGCAACTGCCTAGCAACCACCTAGCAATGCCTTAACAACCCAGAACACCATAGCAATGCCTTAGCAACTGCCTAACAACCACTCAGAACACCCTAGCAACCACCTAGTAACACCTTAGCAACCCCTAGCGATGCCTTAGCAACTGCCTAGCCACCACTCAGAACACCCTAGCAACACCTTAGCAACCACGTAGCAACAACCTAACAATGCCTTAGCAACCACCCAGAACACCTTAGCAACACCTTAGCAACAGAACTAGGAAATTTTCACAATATGTCTGATAATATTTTTTTTCTTCTGGAGAAAGTCTTGTTTGTTTTATTTTGGCTAGAATAAAAGCAGTTTTTAATTTTTAAAACCCATTTTAAGGTCAAAATTATTAACCCCTTTAAGCTATTTATTTTTTCCATAGTCTACAGAACAAACCATCATTATACAATAACTAATTACCCTAACCTGCCTAGTTAACCTAATTAACCTAGTTAAGCCTTTAAATGTTACTTTAAGCTGTATAGAAGTGTCTTGAAAAATATTTAGTCAAATATTATTTACTGTCCTCATGTCAAAGATAAAATAAATCAGTTATTAGAAATGAGTTATTAAAACTAGTATGTTTAGAAATGTGTTGAAAAAATCTTCTCTCCGTTAAGCAGAAATTGGGGGTAAAAATAAACAGGGGGGCTAATAAATCAGGGGGTTGAATAATTCTGATTGCAACTGTATAGTTTTAACTAAGTTAAATATAAGTTTCAAACTTCTTAAAAAATACTAAAGAAAAAAGTTTCCGTTTACAGTGAATCAACAACATCAGACACCCTCAAATGCTTAGTGTCTTTATCTGATATCAGTGGCTCCAATTAAGAACATACAATAAAAGTCACATCTCAGCTATAGCTCGACAAACGGCTGGATGATTTAACTGCATTAAACAGTTTCCCTAATGTAGAATTCACACTGTGCGAATTTCAAAGTTGTCGAATGACAGTTGTTTTCACACTGCAAGATTCTCTGGTATAGCGTTCAGTTGCTGCTGTGTTCACACTGCACGATGGATTAGTGGAGCATACACACACTGCATGAAAACAATAGAAAAGAAATTGCTGACAACTCTGTCTGGCTCACAAATGCATGTGAGAAGTGATAAGAGAATAGATAATGAAATAGAAGATCACTTATGAGATCAGATTTGAGAGTGAAAGTCAAAAGATAATTTTAATGTGCAAGGGGAAATGTTACTGCTTTGTTTCTGTTTAATGTTATTGCAAAACTTATTTATTCTGAAATGGTGGTCTCTAACTTCTCCCAGAACTCCCCGCTGCCCTATATCTTGCTCTCTCATTATCTGTAGTTCATCAATATGATTTTTATTTATTTTTTTATCGCCGACAGGTTCAGAGACTTACCATTCCAAATAGTTCACAGTCATTGGAGATCCATGTTGGAGATTTGCTCATATCGCGTCATTGATAATTTGCACTGTATGTTTGTCGCTCATGTGAAAGAATACTGACTTGCCTGCTATACTGGCAATTCCACGTAACCTGTAGGCAGGGCTAAAATTGTGCAGTGTGAACCCAGCCTTGCAATTCTTTTAGTGAATACACAAATGCATGTTGCTGCTACCACCAGGAAATAATGTGAATTTAAATGTTTAAGTCTTCCAAACAACTTCAATTTGTTGCTGCATCACTGGTTCACATGTTAACTGGAAATAAAAACAACTACTTCAATAAATGAGCAACATTTTTTGATGATACCCTTCAGATTTTTGTCATTAGATAGATAGACAAATGAAACATTAACTACAAGCTGAAGTATTATCAGACTCTCTGTCTAACATTGGATCTTGCTGAATTCCATAACTAGTAGAATGGCTATAGCGGTCATTCTGACCATTCATATAAGACTGTAGCGAATTGAAATTTTGCCACTTCATATTTACATGCAGTAATTCTCAGCCTCAGTAATTCTAGTTGTAATATGTGCTATCACTTCATTTTGGTAATTCCTTAACATACACTACCTGACAAAAGTATTGTTGCCTCTCTAAGTTTTGGAAACAACAAATACTACAACAAATATTAACTTGTCTTCTAGTTGATCATTTGGTATCAGAAGTGGCTTATATAAAAGACAAAGGCCTCTAGATTACGCTTATTTTACCAAAATAAAATATGATCATGCCTTGATTTTTAATTATTTCATTAGGACAATAAGGTGTGACTTTGCTTAGACAAAAGTCTTGTCACCTAACAGAAATATTGTACAGTATAGAATATAAAGTCGTGGTGCAGTAGAAAAAATAATTAATATTGTGTATGACTCCCATGAGCTTGGAGGACTGCATCCATACATCTCTGCAATGACTCCAATAACTTATTAATAAAGTCATCTGGAATGGCAAAGAAAGCATTCTTGCAGGACTTCCATAGTTCATCAAGATTCTTTGGGTTCATCTTCAATGCCTTCTCCTTCATCCTACCTGATATATGCTCAATAATGTTCATGTCTGGTGACTGGGCTAGCCAATCCTGCAGCACCTTGACCTTTCTTGCTTTGAGGAACTTTGAAGTGGTGTCTGAAGTATGAGAATGAGCGCTATCCTGCTGAAGAATTTGCTCTTTCCTGTGGTTTGTAATGCAATAGGCAGCACAAATGTCTTGATACCTCAGGCTGTTGATGCACTGCAGATTTCTCACATGCCCCCATGCTGAATGTAACCCCAAACCATGATTTTTCCTTCACTAAACTTGACTGATTTCTGTGAGAATCTTGGGTCCATGCAGGTTCCAATAAGTCTTCTGCAGTATTTGTATACTTTCGGCCACTTTTCCAAATGATCAACTAGAAGTCAAGTTATTATTTGTTACTCATACAACTGGGATTGGCGACAAGACATTTGTAAGGTATTGTACATTCCTTAGGTAAATTGGTAAAAAAAATAGGTAAAAAAAAAAAAAAAAAAAGCAGCAACTGACTCTTTGACAGATGAGTGCAGTCTTTGACAGATTACCACTGCTCTTTTGATTTCTCTGAGATATGGATCATCACAGGAAGATGAACCAGTGCTGAGGAGCAAAGGTTCATGTGTGGTTCATGAAATGCCTGCTGTTGGTAGGCTTTTAAATGTCTGATATATATTAATTAAACACACAAAATTAAATACAGCATGGGATGAATGGACCACTTCCGATAACCTTGAGGCACTCTAAACACAATGTCTGAAGCATAATCCCAGCTAATTAATAATGAGATATAAAGAGTGATGTAATGTTTAAGGACCAAATCAGATTTGTGTAGTGGGTTAACTCACTTAGGAACACATTACCTCTCCAGCCCAAGATGGATGCGTTTCAGAGAGGAGGTTGGAGATGCGCTGTGGTTAGAGAGAGGCCTAACCTGATTAAGAAAGAACTCCTTTTCCTGCACGCATCATGTCTGATGGATGAAATGGACCACCGTGCCCGTTATTTTGCCCCTCGGATTGAAGGTTCCCGGAATATTCTTGCGATTGTTCCCGCTGATTGTAACACTTCTATCCCGGCAGGTCTTTAAAAAGAAACTCTATCTGCCTAGCTGAGGCTTTCTTCCTGATCTTCAAGGCTTTTAACTACTATGTCTGTGTTTGTGTGGAGCGCAGGGCACGCGGAGGGATTTTGCTAAAAGGTGAAAGAGATTGTGCCAGCTGGGTGAGTGCAAGGATGCAGTCCAATGGTTTATCAATGGATTCTGAGATTTTTCACATGGTTATTTCATCACAAGCCTCTTGCAACCCCCATTTGCTGAACACTTACAATAAATAAGTGATGTATAACACTGCAGATGTTATTACAGTCTGTAATAGAGGGTAACATCTTTTCCTATTAGCAAAACAACAATCACTTATGTTTCTGACATTTTTTTTTCTTCTTTTTTGTATCTGCTATTGTCTATGGTCTGTTGAACTGCATGCTATATTAAAGTCACTGGAATTATTTTGTTTTTAACTATTCAACTTATTCGATGCATTCTACTATGACCCTTTTTTGGGTCAAGGAGAGATGGAAGGAGAGCAGAAAGATCCCAGAAATGCGCACAACCAATAAATTCCCATAAAATGCTACGTAAGACAGCCCTAGCTGGAGTGTTTTGGGGTCACCCAGTCTGAGGAAATTCAATCATCAGCTGTAGACATATGGAAAATCTATACTGTGAATGAAACTGTCTGACACAACTCTCCATATATAGTTGTCCTTCAGCAAATGACAGACCTTGACATTCAACAGATCTAAAACCACATTAACAGTGTTGTTTTTTTTTTTTGTTTTTTTTTACCGAAGATAAACAGAAGTTGATCATTTTTTTTTTATAAAAATGATCATAAAAATATAGCTGAACCTAAAACGATGGTTTAATTTTGTAATTATGCACATATCTGAATGCAGTTATTTTTTTTTTTATATATATATTATTAAAATATACACTCACCAGCCACTTTATTAGGTACATTTTACTAATACTGGGTTGGGCCCCCTTTTGCCTTCAGAACTGACTTAATCCTTCATGGCATAGATTCAACAAGGAGTTCCTCAGAGATTTTGCATATTGACATAATAGCATCATGCAGATTTGTTGGCTGAACATCCATGATGTGAATCTACCTTTCCATCACGTCCCAAATATGCTCTATCAGATTAAGTTCTGGGGACTGTGGAGGCCATTTCAGTACAGTGAACTCATTGTCATGTTCAAGAAACCAGTCTGATATGATTTGCACTTTCTGAAATGGCAGGTTATCCTGCTGGAAGTAGCCATAAGAAGATGGGTACACTGTGGTCATAAAGGGATGGACATGGCCAGCAACAATACTCAGGTAGGCTGTGGCATTGATAGTTGGTACTAATGGGCCCAAAGTGTGCCAAGAAAACATGCCCCACATCGTTACACCACCACAAGCAACCTGAACCGTTGACACAATGCAGGATGGATCCATGTTTTCATGTTGTTGACGTCAAATTCTGACTCTACCATCCAAATGTTGCAGCAGAAAACGAGACTCATCAGATCAGGCAACGTTTCTCCAATCTGCTATTGTCCAAATTTGGTGAGCCTGTACAAATTGTAGCCTCAGTTTTCTGTTCTTAGCTGACAGGAGTGGCAACCGGTGTGGTCTTCTGCTGCTGTAGCCCATCTGTCTTAAGGTTGGACATGTTGTGCGTTCAAAGATGATCTTCTGCATACCTTGGTTGTAACGAGTGATTATTGGAGTTACTATTGCCTTTCTGTCAACTTGAACCAGTCTGGCCATTCTCCTCTGATCTCTGACATCAACAAGGCATTTGCACCCACAGAACTGCCACTCACTGGATGTTTTCTCTTTTTCAGACCATTCTCTGTAAACCCTAGAGATGGTTTTGCATAAAAATCCCAATAGATCAGCAGTTTCTGAAATACACAGACTAGACAGTCTGTCACTAACAACCATGCTATGTTCAGTCACTTAAATCACCTTTCTTCCCCATTGTGATGCTCGTTTGAACTGCTGCAGATCATCTTAACCATGTCTGCATGCCTAAATGCATTGAGTTGCTGCCATCTAATTGGCTGATTAGAAATGTGTGTTAACAAGCAGCAGGACAGTACCTAATAAAGTGGCCGGTATGTATGTTTTTTTTTTTTTTTTTTTTTTTTTGTTGTACTAAGTACAGTTATTTTTAATATCAATAAAAGTTTCCTGTATTACTGTTGCTGTAATACATGCATTCTTGGTGAGTCTTTAGGATGGATAGATGGAAGGATGGATAAAAGAATAATTACAAAACTTTGTATTTGTTTACATAGATATGCATACAGATAATGGCTGTGCTGCACGTCTCTACTATTTACCACAAGCATTTTTCTCTCTCCTCCAGCAACACAGCAAATATCAATCACCCCTCAATGGCATAAGCTAATTATGTGAGTATTATACAAACCCTACCCAATAATTTGACGGAAAGCGAGAATTTATCAGGTCCAGCTCCATTAATCTCTCAGTCTTGATATATTATATGCTCCCTAATGACTACTGCTGACTTATGATAATGATGACCAGATTCAAAATCCTGTTTAAAGAACATTCCCGCTCTCTCTGTCCATTTGTAAATGATTTTTATGCGATCGAGCAGGAGGTCTAGCCTTTTATTAAGCTAGCCTGGAAATGGCATTTCAGACATTGGCCTTCTCTATGAATGAAATCTAATTAGCACAGATTTACATATTTCTAAGTGAGGTACAGCTTTAATCAATACACCCACCTGGATGCAGGGCTATTACAAGACTCCCCAGGGTTATACACCATCTGACCGAGACTACGACATAAACATGTGTCCAGTGATATAACACATTTTCTCAAACCTAGGCAGGTTAATTACACTTCTGTGTTAAGTGAGGAAACTGACTGCTACACCATACCCGCATGAATATATACATGGATGATGTTATTACAACTCCAGCCAGTCTCAAATGTAAACTTTGCACACACTTTTACATTTACTAAACTCACTGTCAACAAAGCAATTATTTAAAAATGTTCTCTCTGTACCATATTATGCAAATGGTTGCGTACAAGCACAAATTACCTATCACAAAGTCCTCAAACTGTCTGTACAGAATATTCAGGGTTCAGAGCTTCATCAGTGGGAAAAAAGGGATACTTTTTCACTCACATCACAATCCCCCAGACTATGAAGAGATGGGATTATTCTCAGAGTCTGCAGTGAGACCATTTGTGACCTACTTGAGGAGGGGAGACATGAAGCAGCTCCTCGCATTAAACCAAAGCGAGGCTTATCTCCATGTGAGGTGCAGCAAACCCACGTTGGAGGCAACACACACACACAGCAGTGCCATGTCCTTAATAACACTGTCAACCTCTAAATTATATTTCAGACTGGATTGGGTGCAATTAATTTTACTTCCCAGGAGTAAATCTACTGGACGCAATTTGTGGATTGACTGTAAACTAGAAGGGTCACATAATAACTGCTTTGACATAAAAAAAATAATACACATGTGTAAATCTGGTTCACTCTCCAACATAATAAGGAGGTAGTATTGTACATCAAGTGGTTGGGAAATCAATAAAAAGAATGTTGTGTGTAGGTCAGGGGTATTCAACTGGTGGGATTATTTTTTTAGCTCTGTGTCATGCTCAGGATTAATATATATATATATATATATATA
>CAIGQZ010001108.1:29188079-29208693 GCA_903798205.1 Danio tinwini
ATTATTATTATTATTATTATTATTATTATTATTATTATTATTATTATAATCACAAGAGACTGGCAATCTGACCAATCAGAACAGAGTAGGTTTTTGAAAAGGAGGAGTTTCAAGAGATACAACTTTACCTTTTTATTTATTTATTTATTTATTTATTTATTTATTTATTTATTTATTTATTTATTTGTTTGTTTGTTTGTTTAATGGATATACAGTAAATCTATGTGACCAGTAAAACATTACAGGATTTGGGACATAAAAGTGTCAGAATGTCCTAACATCTCAGTATAATTTTTTTTGTCTGGCACTCTCAAGACAAAACTCTCGTTATTCTCTAGCATATATATATATATATATATATATATATATATATATATATATTACAGGTTATAAGAGCTGAAGTGCTTATTCCTCTCAATGCAGCTAAAATGTAAAAGCCTTTTAAAAGTCATAACTGAAACATGGTGCGTGTTTCTTTATACATATAGGTTCTATATACAGTTTGTTTCTATTCATTCTTGTGATACATAGCATGAAAAGTATACCAAGGTACAAAGTATACTCATGTAAGGTGTATACAATCATGTTTTATTTATTTATTTTTTAAGTGGTAAAGTAATTTGCAAGGTCTCTGGGCTCCACTGACACATCTAGATCAAGGTAATGTGACTTGTGATTCTACACTGAAAGACTGGTTGACTATAGACTGTGTAGTGATACATGTGTATATTGATACTTACAAAACAGCGGCAGGCCTTCAGCCACAACCAATGAATCACCCAGCAAGCCCTCTGGAGAATCACTAAAGATTCAACCTGTCTCTTTATATAGATCATATCAATATTATAGCTGTGCAGCAAGCCATTAATAAGAAAGACAGAGTGTGATATACATCTACATACAGCACGATTGCAATACACTACAGGAACTGATGAAATTTCGGTAGTCTCCTATAGATACCAATGCTTCTGTAATTTGATCATCCATTGGGATGAATGGTCATGAATAAATTAGAAGCTGGAGCATTTGCATTTGTAGTTTGCATCAAATATGTAGGTTGATTGTTTTTAATGTACTGAAAAAAATATATAATAATAATCTAGATGATTTTCTTTGACTTCAGAGCACTATTACTATTCCTCATTTACAAAAAGGCAGGGCCTTCTGTCCTTTACAGTGTCACAATAACAAATCAAATCATCTGCCAGTTTAATGTGCTATATAGATGTGTGAAATGTTAAAAAAATTTGCCACTTTTGGATATTCATATTCATAAAAATTGGCAGAATATATGAAAGATAAAAAATATGAATAACACAGCTTTTACTACTGCTAACATAATCTGTTCCATAGTTAATTTATTCATTTTAAGATAACCTGTCTCTCAGCTTTTTTTATGTAGCTGGTTAGTTGTTTATGTAGTGATAATTTGATTTATCACAAACATCAACATCCATATTTTGATATTGATATTAATTTTGATATTTTAGCCTCACACGAGGGCACCAATTAATATAGTGATAATTTAATTTATCACAAATATTAACCTTTTTTTTTTGTTATTGGTATTAATGTTGATATTTTATTCTCTCGTAGGGCACCAAATAATTTAGAAATAACAGATAAATAACTAATTTTAAATGGGGCACCAGACAGCTTCGACTATCAAAATAATTAACAATCAAATATTGTTTATACAAATTATACAAATGTAAAAGTGTATTATCTGTCCAAATCTGAAGGATAATGAGATTGTCTGACTGTAGAGCCTTTTACTGTATTATCAAACCAAGAAAGACACAATTGTAATAAAGGAGTATTTATTAACTAAAATTACTAAATGTGCAATAAATGAAGTACATAGACATGAGCCATGAAGGTGATTAAGTTGAGGATTGTGATTTGATTACTCTGTTATCTTTTCTAAAGACAAGCTAGAGTCTGATAAGGTAAACCTTATTCTAAAACAACAAACAACTAAGTTTTTGTTATTAATGAATATAAACATTTAATTATTTAGAATATTTTATACTGAAACACACTATGCCAAGGTCTCTGTTAGAGGGTTGGAAAGTGGTATATTTATGCTTCTACCATTTATCCAGTGGTGGGAAGAAGCTGGATCTTCTTGCAGGTCTTGAGGCATGGAACGGGCAGACTTAGCTCTCTTAAGCTTTGAGAAGAAGAAATCTGGAGATTCTGGAACACGCAGAACTGTAGATTTCTGGAGGTGGTGGTTCTGATGTCAGGGACAGGCTGACGTCTTTATCTTTGAGTTCCTGTAAATATGGGACATACAAAATGGTAGATTTGATATAAATATACATGATCATTTAAATCTAAAGTTATATGAAGTGAACTAGTCCATTTTGTGTGCCTTTTGTGAGATGGAAATATTGTGATCCATGTGTCTCTCTGTGTCTGAGATGGTGTAGATTACAAGGAATGGTGATTAGATCAGGACGCTGTTTTGCATGTTCTGGGCTCTTAACACACACTCTTGTGTGTGTGGGTGTGGGTGTTTTATAGGATTCTCCTTGTTCGGATCGTTAATGTTCCTGCATCATTTCTGTCGCTGCTGTATAGGTATGTTCATGCCACAGTACATGAGCATTTGATGCTACTTTCTGAGTGATGCTACTGTCTGAGTGATGTCTGAACTTTGTCTAAACACTTTTTGACTTTATAAATTGAACTGAAAGCCCAGTCGAGTTGGCAGATCTGTGACTGCTGTGGTGTACTTGTGTCCCTGTTAGTTTGCATCAAAGCATATTTTGTAAACTTTACTTTGCTGTGACTGTCTAATCAGTGAATCAATCTCAAGTGACTTTCATTCACCCATGTTTACTGAGTTTGATTCATTGTCCCTCTACTGATTCCTGTTCTTTTTTTTTAAGATTAACTGGTTTAAGTGTGAAGCCCTTTTTCAGTTGGTGGCTTTTTGTTATCATTTGTATTTCATTTCTTGCAGGAGCTGAGGGCCCACTGGTGAAGCAACCTTTTTGGTGGTGGTGCCACTGTGCCAGTGTTTGCTGTGGGCCACTTTTTGATGCATCAGGGTGTGTGACTTGAGTGTGCTGTGGTGTGAAAGTGTATGATGGATAACTTTCACGGGTGATCACTCCTGTGGGTAACCCAGTCCTTTGAACATTTTCCCCTTTTTGTTTTGACTGATTTGAGAGTATGACATTGAGTTTTGTGTATGTGTGGATTGAACCACTTTCAGTGCCTTTCATGAGTAAGCCCTCTAGAGGTGACTGGCCATCAGGACATAATTTTAGTGTTTTTGTGTCTATTTTTAACAAAATAATTATTGTGAATACACTTTCATAATTTTGTATGATACTCGTGTCTCTTGCCTGCTCCTTAAATACTAAAGGAAATGAAACTGTGTGACCTTTTTGATATTTCAATTCCTGGTTTTGTATTCCAAGTGGTGTAGTCGGTTTCATCAAGTTAAGTTGAGCCTAGGGGTCCAAAGGTGGTTATGGTTAACTACTACACTATTTAGCTAGCTCTTAGTCCCACCTCCTCTTCGTCCGCTCCGTCACATTCTGGTGTAGTCGGCAGGATTGGTTTTGTTCAAAGAGAGTTAACTCTTACATACTCTACCTCGCTGCTCCCTTCTCTTGCTCTGTCCACTCCTTCACATACAGTATACACATTTGTTCTTTAAAAACAGCTTTGGTAATCTATCTATCTATCTATCTATCTATCTATCTATCTATCTATCTATCCATCCATCCATCCATCCATCCATCCATCCATCCATCCATCCATCCATCCATCCATCCATCCATCCATCCATCCATCTTATGATAATTGCAATTTTGCAATGCACAAGTGAATGCAATGCACATACAACAAAGTAACACAGGACTCTGACAGACTCTTCAAAGTAATGTTTGTTTTTAAACTTTTTCCTCTCTCTCTCTCTCTCTCTTCTTCTCTCAGTATTTCCTAAATGTCTCACAAATGTAAACACAATAACCTGGGCACACTTCCTCTGTTTGTGCAAGGTTTGATTTCATTAGAAGGACTTCATAGAGCTTATCAGATTAACCCTGGAAAACTGTATACATAGGAAAACCAACTGTGTCAACATCCACACCGAAGGAGGGTAAAGCTGAATTAGATCGACCTTCATTTGCTGTGCTTTAGGATGACAAAGTCCTCATTGTAGATATGGACTTAAATCAAATGACTCTGGAGTTTATGAAGCTCAACAAGGCCAGTGACTTCTGCTCCAGCTCTACTGCACTGTAAAGCCTGAGGAAAGCTTTGAGCAAAACATTAAGACGCAGGCTTCCTCAATGTCTATATACACATGCAGGAAACATTTGCTCAGTTTAACCTGTCTTAGTGAAATTATTCAGTTTTTAGTGTGATATGCAATTGGCAAAATCCTGTATGACTGATATCTATACGAGCATTTGGACTTCCCATTAAAAATGGCGTTCATTGTGTGCTGTTGTGCGTAGAAAAAAACAGTGATTTACTTGTCTTTCTTTCCTGGTTTGTTAAAGAGACATTGTATAAGTTGTTCCCAGACTGTCACATTTATTCCTATATTTTGTAGAGTGACAAATGCTCAATTTCACATTATGTTTTCTCTTGTTACTCTATGCCATCCACAGGGATATTGTATACCAATGAGAACCAAAGGAATCTGCATCAAAACTTGCAGGTCAACAAGCATATGACTTGCATTACAACGGAGCTAAACATCTCATGTGATGTTAATTGAGCATGACTTAAGGGATTTAGATAATGGAGGAGATCAAATGTTTTGTTTTGGTAGAAAACTTATACCCTTTTGGATATAAAGTTCTGTAGCTATATTACATATATTATAACTTACTTGTATACAGTTGAAGTCAGAATTATTAGCCCCTCTTTTTTTCCCCAATTTCTGTTTAACAGACAGAAGATTTTTTTTAACACATTTCTAAACATAATAGTTTTAATAACCTATCTTTAATACCTGATTTATTTTATCTTTGCCATGATGACAGTAAATAATATTTGACAAGATATTTTTCAAGACACTTCTATACAGCTTAAAGTGACATTTAAAGGCTTAAAGGAGCTAATAATGTTGTCCTTAAAATTGTGTTTAAAAAAAAATTAAAACTGCTTTTATTCTAGCCGAAATAAGACAAATAAGACTTTCTCTAGAAGAAAAAATATTATCAGACATGTGAACATTTTCTTGCTCTGTTAAACATCATTTGGGAAATATTTTAAAATGAAAAAAAAAACAATAATAATTCAAATGAGGGCCTAATAATTAGGATTTCAACTGTACATGTATGTGTATTGGGATACACTTTGTTGGGATATACATTGTTATTCTTCAAAATAATTTTTGGTCACACTTTATTTAAAGGTTCATTTCTTGCTCTAAGCAAGCTGTTTAGACTTTTGCTTCAATAAACCCCTAACTTGCTCGTTATTAATATTTATTAAGGTAGTTTTGGTATTGGGTAGGCTTAGGGATATAGAATAAGATCATGCAGAACATAAGCTTTATAAGTACTAATAAACAGCCAATATCTCAATAACATGTATATATGCTAATATTCAACTAGTTAAATAATGAGAATTGGTTCTTAAAGTGCTACCGGATGTATGAATTTGATTGACTGGGATGATGCAATAGGGGAGTGAATTATGCATAACATGTAATAAACAAACTACAAGCATAGATAATGCAACAAAGCAAAAAATAAAAGTGAAATAAACAGTGCATGCATTATGTTTTTTTTATATGTAAATGTGAAATTATACTCCAAAAGTCAACTCAATATTGCATATCTTTGCAATGTGACTATTGCGGATGCACACATTGTGACATGATATCAATGCTGAAATGATATTGTGCAGCCCTAAAATTGCACTTTAAGATATTATTATGTAAATATTATGTACTGTCAGCAAGGCAAAGATAAAATGAATCAGCTATTAAAAAGTAGTTTGTAATATGTTTAGAAATGTGTTGAAAAAAAATTCCTGTTAAACAGAAATTGGGAAGAAAAAAAAAGCAAGCTAATAACTCAGGAGAGTTAATAATTCTGACTTCAACTGTATATACTGTTTGCGAAAAAATTAATGTAGTAAAAAATGGCATGCAGTTATAGCAACATTGCAAGTTATTTAATTAAAACTATTGTCAGTTTGCAGGTACTTTTTTGTCATAGTGTGGAAATTGCATCCTCATGTAGCAAGCCATGGGTTAAGTGCCTTGCTCAAAGGTGACAGCGTTTGGGGGCAAATGTGGGATGGTGATAATTCTCCCGTTATTGGGTCACTCTTTTCTGGAATTGAACCATCTAACCTTGGCGTTAGAAGTCCAAATCCCTAACAATTGAACACAAGCAATATGTGGCACGGCTTTATGATACAGCCGGACACAGACACTCCTTAAAGGGTTGACATTTACAGAAATGACAAACTAATGCCATAGTTGCATGATTGCAGATTTAATGTGTTAGAAAATTAAATAAATATTATCAGAGTACAACACACCTAACAACTGAAACAATAGAATTCAAAAACACAATGCATGCAAACAGAAATCTACATTTATTACACAGCTCTATGGAATACTTGATTGTTAAGATTTTTAATAACTATACCCTATACACAGCCGTCTCATGCCTCAGAACACACTTTATTATATTAAAACAATCTCAAAATTAAGACTTTTTTACTAAAATAAATACTATTTACTTACTTACTTACTTACTTCAAGCTGTGTAATTGCTTCATGACAGGCTCCTGATTGCTCTGTTGTGGTTTGTTTTGCTATAATGACCAGAACTCTATATAATGTCGTAATGTGCGTGTTGCCTTTAGGCTTCACAGCAGATGCAGATTACAGCAGTGCCAGAGAGGATCCTTTTTATTTTTGCTTCCAAGAGCATTTACTCTAATGACATTCATGCAGTGTAAATATTTGTTGTGTATGTGTGTGTGTGTGTGTGTGTGTGTGTGTGTGTATGCATGCATGCTTGCACGTGTGTGTAATATAGTATAATAAATGACTGGATCCGCATGATGAAACATATCTTGAGTGTTTAGTTTTCATGTTTTTCTTGTATTTACAATTTGCTTATTAAGAATTAAAGACAAAATCGAATTCACAAGTTAATGGCTCAACATGTATGCATTCATAATACATCAATGCTAAAAAAACGTTTAGTTCTACATAACTGTCTCAGAGGTACTGTAACTGGCTCAAAATATAAATAAATAAAATAAATAAACTATATATATATATATTTCAACTAAACCTGATGAGATGTCTGAACTGTCTAAGCTAACTGAGTGTATTAAAGATGTTAAAGACTGGATGACCAACAATTTTCTTCTCTTAAACTCAGACAATACTGAATTATTACTTGGCGGGCCTAAATCCTGTACACAGCAGTTCTCACAACTCAACCTGCAATTAGAGGGATACAAAGTTAGCGTTAGCTCTACTATAAAAGATCTGGGTGTTATATTAGACAGCAATTTAACTTTTGAAAATCATATATCCCATGTCACAAAAACTGCCTTCTTTCATCTGAAAATATTGCTAAATTGCGAAGTATGCTATCCATCTCAGATGCAGAAAAACTAGTTCATGCTTTTCTGACTTCTAGGCTGGATTACTGTAATGCTCTGTTTGCTGGTTGCCCAGCATCCTCTATTAACAAACTTCAGCTAGTACAAAATGCAGCTGCCAGAGTTCTTACCAGGTCTAGAAAATATGATCATATCACCCCAATTTTATCCTCCTTACACTGGCTGCCTGTTAAGTTTCGTATTGAATATAAAATATTACTTCTTACCTATAAAGCTTTGAATAATCTAGCTCCTGTTTATCTAACCAACCTTCTGTCTCGCTACAATCCAACCCGCTTTTTAAGATCTCAAAACTCAGGGCTTCTGGTAGTACCTAGAATAGCAAAGTTGAGTAAAGGAGGTCGAGCCTTCTTATTTATGGCCCCTAAACTCTGGAATAGCCTTCCTGATAATGTCCGAGGCTCAGACACACTCTCGCAATTCCAAACTACATTAAAGACCTATCTTTTTAGCAAAGCATACACTCAGTGCATCACTTAGCGCTATGACACATGATGTTCCCCACGCAGGTTTTTGCATCTCGTTTATATAAACTACGAACAGCAGCTACGCTAATTATTCTCTTATTCTCTATTTCCACCTGGGGGCACTCATCCCGAGACCCTCAGACTATGCAGCACCACTGATGCGATCCAAGACCAGCGATGAGATGATCCCAAGGTCTTCATAATCATGGACCAGGCCATATCCTGAGCAGCTGCTGTGGTGGTCATGGTGGAGTGACAGCATGAGACTGATTCCTGTGACACTCCAAGGACAGACGAGTCTTCGCTGAGGTCCAGTTTCCGGCGCCTAGACTGCAGCTTTGCACAAGACTTTTGGCCATAGGAGAAATGGTCGTGCCCAACTGAGCCTGGTTTCTCTCTAGAATTTTAAATCTTCACTTTCGACAATTGGTGAAGTTTTTTCCTCGCCGCTGTCGCCACTGGCTTGCATTATTCGGTATCTGTAGAGCTACACATTGATGGAATTGCTCCACAGTGTTTAGACTCTGAGTAGTGGTTATTAAATTACACTACACTGAGCTAAACTGAACTGAACTTAAACACTTAAAACTGAACTGATACTCTTTCAATTTACTATAATATTCTACATGAAGCTGCTTTGGCCCAATCTACATTGTATAAGCACTATATAAATAAAGGTGAATTGAATTGAATATAGAACTGTAGAATTGTATGTATAATTCAGTGAGATGATCGAGTAAACATTTTTGTTTCATAAACCAACAATCTGACAAAAAAAGCTTTTACTGCTTTATTGTTTCAGGCAAATACACTACTGTTCAAAGGTTTGGAGCAAAAAGCAATACACAAGGATTTTAGTTTTTTGAAATGACAGTTAAGACTAAAGAGTATATTAAAGCAATGCAATTATGTGACAGTTGTCTTTGTCAGAACATACTAAAAAAAAACAGTATGTCAGTTTCTGACAATAATAAAGCACCACAACTGTTTTCAACATTGACTACGTTTACATGGACATCAGTAATCAAATGATTTCTCTTAATCTGAATAAGACAATAATATGACTAAGGTGTTTATATGAGTTACGTTTTAAATGTTCCTTTCATGATGCCGTTTTACATGTTATAGCACATAATTTGATTAATGTCATTGCGTCACCACGCTATCCACATTTCCTCCAGAGTTTCATGTAATTTCGGGTGTTTCATTTTCAATTTGTCGACTTTAACTGCAGTTTGACAGTTTCACTTTCATTCAGAAACCTTTTATGCATGCCCCCATGACAAAGAAGATATCGGATGTGAGTATGAACTGCTGGAGGAGTGTTGCTTTAATGGAATTTGATACCACAGGCTGAATGGAAGAAAAAAAAACTCTGTGTCTGTGGTCTTTTACTGACTCAGTAGGTGCAGAGAATAGTGTCAAACAACCACATGTGTATAGACCATGTGGCGGAAATTCCTATATGATGGTAATAGTTTGATTAAGTTGTTTAAATGTCTGTATACTGGACTTTAATAATGCGGCTAAAACCAGAATTCTCTATGTCTTTTTTCAATTTCTGTTTAGTCCAATTATGACTGTAATTGGATTAATCAAAAATCGCTGTTAACATGGTAGATGCTTAATCAGAGTATTTGTCATAATCATATTAAAATCGGATTATTGGTGTCCATTTAAATGTACTCAGTGATGATGATAATAAAAGTTTCCCGAGCACCCGATCAACATTTTAAAATGATTTCTAAAGGATCGTGTCAAAGTAGAGCAACGACTATTCACTCACAAATTATGTTCGCTGCTTGTTTAAACTACTAAGTTTAAATGAGATCAAACAAATCTTGATTTACGTTTAATACACTTAAATTTGTCAAAAAAAATCTATTTAATCAAATAGCTAATTTAATCGATTTGTGTCGGAACAACGTGAAGACATTATGTAGATCCCATCAATGTTTACAGTGATGAAAAAAAAAAAGAAAAAAAAAAGCTGTAATATCAAGAATATATGACAAACCAGAGGAATGTTGATAACAGAGACAAAACCCGCAGCATCACTTGTTTAAAAAATAAAATAATGTAAAAAAATAAAATACAATTTCATGTTTTCAAGTGGCTTAGTGATATTGAGTTTACTCAACTCTACTCTTCTCAGTGAGATCTCACTTTTCAACACAATGGTTAACCACGGACGGTTCAAAGATGACAAGCTGTCAGTTGCTGGAAAAGGACTGAACATATAGCAAAAATGCTCTTCTATACGCATTTGTGAGTTTGAAGTTACAGGCTACTGACTGTGTCATATGAAACCAGTCACATCTGCATCAGCAGAATGAAGATTCTCTAGTCATTGACAGCTGAAAAATTTGCAGGAACAGACACTAGAGCTTTTGGAAAAGCCTATATTACACTGAAAAAAAAAAAAGTAAAACTACTGTTACAAAGCGGAAGCACCGCGCTACGCACATAAAGATAAGGATGACCATCTATTAAAAGAGGTCAGCCAGAGTCCCCTTTCCTTCTCCCCACACACACGCACACGCACATGCACACGCACACACACACACACACACACGTTGTCAAAAAAGGTGTACCAGATTTATTAAACATAAATATTTCCAATCAAAACTAAGGTGGTAAGGGAATAAAAGGCCAAAACAACAAACAAAACAAAGTACGCTACCTAAAATTAAGAGTCTCTTACCTAACCAAGTCTCTTTCCCTTATATCATTAAGCAGTAAATAGAGTATCTCACCAGATGACTTTGAAAAAGGTTTCAGACAGAACAATTTCACTGCTACACAGAGAACTTAGAGTGATCTGCTCAAACACAACACAACAGTGAGGGGAAATGGGAGAGAGAACTCATCGAACAGTGCCAACAGTGTGCTCTTATAATTGGCACCGCCCCTCTCACAGCTGCACCTGATCTCCGCTCATGTGGAGAGAGAGAAAGAGATAGATAAGGGAGAATACGGCACACAGGTACAATACACACCAGTATTGTCAAAAAAAAAAAAGATACTCAGTACTGTATGTAACACTGTCATTTATTCAAAGCACATTTTTATTTTGAATTAAGTGAATAATTATGTTTTTTGGTTTTATTCAATTTTCATTTGAAGCAAAAAAAAAACACAATTAATATTAAATTACATTACAATTACAAATAAAACTATAATTTGAGGGACATTCATAAATTCAGTTGTAACTAATTACATAATTTTTTAGGTTGGTCCAATGCAAATGTTTACTTTGATCTTATAAATATTCCATTCCATAATTAAAAAGGTATCTTTTTTTTACAGCCCCAAAACAGAAAAAGGTATGACAATATGAAAAACACAAATAAAAAATAAAGTAGTGATTTCAAAATTTACTTTGACTTGTATTTCATTGCAGACATACTGTACAACATAATTATTTAATGTGTTCTTCATTATTATTATTATTATTATTATTATTATTATTATTATTATTATTATTATTATTATTATTATTATTATTATTAATAATAATAAACACATATTCCAATGTTGGTAAAGCACTTACCACTTTGTAATGTTGTCATTCCTTTTCACAACGCTTAAAATACGTTTAGGGACTGAAGATATCAAGTGATTATCTTGATGAAATATGCATGGGCGTCCCTGGAAAAGAAGGCGGCATATTGTGCTCCAAAATCTCTATGTACATTTCAGCAGGAATGGTGCTATCACAGAAGTGAAAATTACCATTGACACAACCTCATATCATTACAAACCTGGGCTTTTGGACTTGATGTTTTCTTCTTTGGTCTGGAGCCCACAGCATCCATTTCTCCCCCCAAAAAATACCTGAAATACTGATTTATCTGACCACAGTACATGTTTCCACTGTGTGATGGTCCATCCCAGATCTACAAGAGAAGTTAACGGCGATTCTGGACACTGTTAACATAGAGCTTCCTTTTGGCACAGTAGAGTTTTAACTGGCATTTGTGAATGTAACTACTGTACGAATTGTGGTACTTGACACAGGTTTGCCAAAGTAGTCCTGAGCCCATGTGATCATACTGCTTATAGATGAATGACAATTCTTGATGCAGTGCTGCCTGACCCTTTTTCTTTACACACTGAAATTACTCCAGATTTATTGAATCTTTTACGCATGTTATGCACTGTTGAAGATGAAATATCCATACGTCTATCCTGAGGGATAGGAGATTAGTTGTTTAGCTTAGGCTTGCACCCTTGTCCTTTACACAGTGAAATTACTCCAGATTTATTGAATCTTTTACTTATGTTATGCACTGTTGAAGATGAAATATTCAAATGTCTTTCTTTGAGGAACATTGTTTTTAAACATTTAAATAATTGTCTCATGTATTTGTTGGCAAACTGGCGATCCTCTGCCCATCTTTGCTCCTAAAAAAAAAACTAGGCCTTTCTTGGATGCTGCTTTTGTACCAAATCTTAATTACAATCACTTGTTGACATCACCTGTTTTAAATCACATCATTCATTAACAAATTTACCTGATTACTAGGACTAAAATGCTTTTTTTATGTGTTGCAGGTCTGAATGACAGGAAAGCATGTATACTTACAATTGAAATAAAGTTGACAAAACATGAAATATTTTGTGTTCATATTTTCTGCAATAAATGTCAGGTAAATTTAGAAATCACTACTTCCTTTTTATATTTGCATGCATTTTCCATACTGTCCAAACTTTGTCTGATTTTATTTTTTTAACCACAATAAATATGCTTGATTTAGATTAAATGATTGTATTATGTTTTTTCAGTGTATCAACATTGACACAGTTACCAATCCATACAGTATAGCTTAAAAAATGCAAGAATAATTTATAGTTTACAGAATAATGTCTTCTCGATAATGTATGACTTTGTAAGGTTAGTTTTCCTTTAGGCCACACTGCTGTAATTTAACTTGGGTGTTTATTTCCTTCTCAGTGTTTTAAAACAATTCTTTCATTAACCACTGGCAAGATGACTTAGTTAGCTGCTTTTGTAAACAGTTTATCTGTAATACTTATGCTGTTCCCAAAGCGATGGATAACAGGGTTAGTGATTGTGATTGTGTTGCAAGGGACTCCAGGCCAGGAGTGTGATATATTACAGTGTTGTTTTACAGGCTCAGGTCTCCGGTGTTTGTGCTCTCTTTATTGATGTTGTTAGTTGTTGTAAAGCAGTTACATCTAAACCCATGGAGGTCTACAGTCAAGTTATTTTGTAAACATTGTACTGTATTTACCTGAGATGTTTTTGGATTTCTGTCTTGCTATTAGTCTTTTCACACACTGCTTAACCTCAGGTTATCATTGTTTCACACATGCTTTTATATGGAAGCAGATTAGTTGCAGAATTTATTTTGAAATGTTCAGTAGTATGTAAAATTGCAATGTATGTATGCATTAAAATTTGTATTTTTCCAAGACACACACTACCTGACAAAATTCTTGTCGTCTATCCAAGTTTTAGGAACAACAAAAAATAACTTGAAATCTAGTTGATTATTTGGAATCAGAAGTGGGTTATATTAAAGGCAAAGGCCTCTTGATTATGCTCATGTTGCCAAAATAAAATCATATCATGTCTTGATTTTTTATAATTTAATTAGGACAGTAAGGCAAGACAAAAGACAAAAGTCTTGTTACTTAACATAAATAATGTAGAGTATAGAATATAAAGTCAAGGGTGCAGTGGAAAAATAATTAATATTGTGTATGACTCCCATGAGCTTGGAGGACTGCATCCATATATATCTGCAATAACTCAAAATTGGTGACTGGGCTGGCCAATCCTGCAGCACCTTGACATTTTTTGCTTTCAGGAACCTTTATGTGGAGGCTGAAGTATGAGAAGTATTGCTATGCTGCTGAAGAATTTACCCTTTTCTGTGGTTTGTAATGTAATGGGCAGCAAGAATGTCTTGATACTTCACACTGTTGATGATGCCATCCACTCTGCAGATCTGTTGCACACCCCTATGCTGAATGTAACCCCAAACCATGATTTTTCCTCCACCGAACTTGACTGTTTCCTGTGTAAATCTTGGATCCAACAGGTCATCTGCAGTATTTACTATGATTGGGATTTAGTTCAAGAGATCATTCATCCAAAAAAATAAAAATAAAAAAATAAGATAAGACTTTTGTCTCAGCAAAGTCTGACATGTCTGTCCTAATTAAATAACTAAAAATCAAGACATGATACGATTTCATTTTGGTAAAATGAGCATAATCTAGAAGCCTTTGCCTAGAAGCCACTTCTGATACCAAATAATCAACCAGAAGTCAAGTTATTATTTATTGTTCCTAAAACTTGAATAGGTGACAAGACTTTTGTCAGGTAGTGTATGTTCAAAGGTGAAAAATTAGAAAAATGAAGAGATTCCCCTCAATGTGTAAAGCGCTTTAAATGTCCAGAAAAGCGCTTTATAAATGTAGGGAATTATTATTATTATAAAAAATAAACATAAAAACTAAATTATATAATACAATTTCCAACCACAATTTTAAAATGTCAAATACATACAATGTCACTGCATTTTAAGTAGCAAAATTAAACTGAAAATGTATCACAATCATTTAACTGATTTGTGTAACGTGCAAGCATGTTAAATTATATCATTTTATTTCCATTTTCATTTTGCACCAAACTTTGCATATATATGGCAGTGCATTGCCATTTTACATATTGCATTGCCATTTTGTATATTACATTTCAAATAAAATTTTCTTACTGATATGCTTCCATACTTTTAACCCTAAACAAATTATTTTTTTGTTGGCTAGCACCACTTTTTACCTGGGGTTATAAAACCCTGCTGTGTTAATTCTGCAATGAGATCCAGAGTAGGTAATAGGAACATGGTAATAAAATAGTAAAAGACATGTGTTTTTTGTCTTTCAGGATAAATAAATAAATAAATAAATAAATAAATAAATAAATAAATACATTTGATACCAGTCAGCAATTTATAATTGCTAACAATGTAACAATGCTAACAACCTTTATATTTGATTCTATGCTTAAATGCACATAAGGAAGCTAAACTGACAAATATATTACAGATTGAAACAACATCTTAAAAACACCAGAAAGGATTTTTTCCCCCAATATGATCCTATTTAGTCTCTGTGCTTGTGTTTTCCTAGTACTAAGTTCACTTTAAGGCAGTGTCAGGGAGTAAATGGTTACATGTAATTGAGTAAAATATTTTAATCATGAAAAAGGAACATCTGTTGCAGTGACTAAAAAAAAGTGTAATTACACTATAATTACAATTAATATGAAAATAAAAAATTGTAATTAGTGTCAGCGACTGCAAAGTGGGTTACTGCTGAATGGTCTGGAAAAAAAATAGGACAATTTTAATAATATGAATTTGTTCTTGAATTTGTGGGGTTCTTCAATATGAAGATATTGAGATAAGAAAGCTCTGGTTATTTATAGTGAGTTAGGAATCAACTGACTGGATAATTAGTCATGAGCTGACGCTGGAACAGCTGAGAACAATCATAAGCATGTGATCCTCTCGAAAGTTGTATATAAATAAACATCACTTAGGTTGTATTATCATTTTGATGTTATCATTATGCTATTATGCTTTTGACTGGTTTATTTGTATGTATTTCCTGAGTATGACATGCTCAGGAAAAATATATACTTTTGTTATATTTATATACTTTCTTTTTTTTTACATTGTTTACAAAAGCATTGTTTGATGTTTTTATTTCCTTTCAAAGAATATTTGAAGAGTTGAGATGTTAAAGCTGCTAAATGCCTCCTCCGCCAAAAATGAGATAATGGCATTGAGTGAATGCTTTAGGCACATAGTACATGTTTAACAAATAGTTTAGCTTGAAATCATCTAAATCGCAGCGTCAGTGCATTCAAAAATAACAGTTTCTTTGCAAAAGCCACTAAACGCCACTTGCCTTTGACAGCAAAAGCCGCTATATCCCGAAAACCAATCAAAAGGCACAAATTGAATCATATGTTTTCAATGTAGCAGTGTGCTGATGAGCCGGGTTATATGAGGGGAGTGTTTCTGTCACGGTCCCCAGCGAGCTTCAGCCAGAGATCGTTGGTATACACACTCACATTCACATAACTACATATCCGGACTCAAATGGACTACATATTCAGTCATGCCACGCACACACACTCACCTGCTCTAGCTGACTGGCATCAAGATACTCTCTCTCTCACACACACACACATTCGCAGCTGCGGCTCATTCACACTAATCTCAAGAACTACATATTTCAGTTTGTGTACCACTCTCGTTGTCTGTTGTATTTTGCGTTACTCCTATGATGTCCATGTGTTCCTGGTTTGTTTTGCCTTGTTTTAGCTTTCCTGTTTTGCTATAGTTTTTTCATTAAATCTCTTAAATGCTGCATTTGGATCCGCTCTGTCTTTTTCCCCTCTGAACCCTTCACCGGATGGTAACAGTTTCATTCCGCTTTCGTAATTTTTATATATTTTTTAAAAGATGGCGTTCAATAAACTGGATGAGACTCTCTGACTGTCAGTGAATGGCAAAATAAACCATTCCTTACCTCAAAACTCTGTTTATTAAAAGGAAAAGAAAACACAATGTACAGTCGGAAGTATAACATGCATTCATAATGTGCTTTTGCACAGTGGTGCTACTTTGAATGAGTCAGATATACTTTACGAGGTTAAAACAGCAACACTGTTTCACGAAAGTTGAAGTTAAGGTGTCTTTCTTTTATCCTACATGGACCCTGAGTATGGTGAGAATGAATGAATGACTGCCAGCTTCTAAAATATTCTGAGAGGCGTCCCCTTTTTGCCCAGTAGACCTTGTGTTTTATTGTCATGATCACGAGCGATCTACTACCAGAGACTACAAAACCCAGTCATGCCACACACACACTCACCTGCTTCTAGTCAGCTTTGATTAGACTCACACAGCTGAAGCTGATCACAGACTGATTACTTGAACTATTAGTACAGCTCAAACACACACAATATTGCTGAGTCTTGTTATCTGTTCAAGTGACATTACAACACGTTTTTTGGTTTGTTTTCTTGTGTTTTGACCCTCGCCTTGGTTACCTGCGTATTCCTGTCTGCTGCCTGCCTTTGACCATTTGCCTTTTTTTGTGACTATGACTCTGGATTGCCCTCATACATCTGTTTGCTCCTGTATTGACCACTGCATACCTGACCTTGCTACTAAACCTGCATGTGGATCCGCACCTCTGTTGTCAGTGTCACATCCCGGGTTACAGAAGACTCAGCCTAACATGGATCCAGCAGGTATCAGGATCATGCGCCTGCGTCAGGAAGCACGGTTCATTGAGGAGTATGTGGAGGACTTTATTGATCTGGCACACCATACAACATTCAGTTCAGAGTTATGCCTCATGATATTTTTTCATGGTGATCTGTCTGAACCATTATATTCCAGAATGAGACTGCACAAACCCCATGAGACATTAGAACATTATATTGATGTGGCACTGCAACTTAGTGGGTCCCCCTTCACCGTGGGTGAGGTGGAGGAGACCCCTAAACATTTTTTGGGTGGGGCCAATAAACATCAAGACCCGCTGACGATGTGGCTTGCTGCCCAACCCAGTATCACCATTATGCTGGCATCACCTTTACTCCTGTCTCCTGTTCACCAGCCTAGACCACAGCCAGTTGACAAAATGGCCACCTCGAGTCCTCCAGCTCAAAATACGGCTGCCTCCAGTCCTCCAGTTCAATAGATGGCCACCTCCAGTCCTCCAGCTCACAAGAGGGCCGCCTCCAGTTCACAAAATGGCCATGTCCAGTCCTCCAGCTCACACAATGGCCGCCTCCAGTCCTTTAGCTCACAAGTTGGCCGCCTCAAGTCCTCCAGCTCACAAGATGGCTGCCCCAATTCCTCCACGTCACAAGATGGCCGCCTGCAGTCCTCCAGCTCACAATGTGGCCACAACCAGCCCTCCAGCTCACACAGAGGTAAGCGCCAGTCTGCCACTAGCTCACAAGATGGCTTCCTGTTCCGAGGCTGTTCCTGCAATAGTTCCTGTTGTTGTTCCTGTTCTTGAAATGCCATAATCTGAGCCACCAGAATGGCCACCGCCACCTGAGCTGTCAGAGCTTCTGCCACCACCAGAGCTGTTACTGCCAGAGCTGCCACCACCTCCTCCAGAGCTGCCAGATGCTCCTTCACTGCCAGAGCTGCCAGATCCTCCAGAGTTTCCGGCCCCCCCTCTTGAGTCGCCGGAGAGGGCACCATATCCTCCTGAATTCCCCGAATGACAGGCGCCAGATCCTATTGAGTTCCTTGAATGGCCAGAGGTGCCAGATCCTCTTGAATCCGCTGAATGGCGGGAAACAGATCTTCTCGAATTCCCCAAATAGCCAGGGGCACCAGATCCTCACAAATTCCCCGAATAGCCAGGGGCACCAGATCCTCTCAAATTCCTCAAATGGCCAGGGGCACCAGATCCTCTCGAACACCAGATCCTCTTGTATTCCCAGAATGGCCAGGGGCGCCAGATTCTCTTGAAACCTCTCGAATGGCGGGCGCCAGATTCTCTCGAATTCCCCAAATGGCCAGTGGCGCCAGATCCTCACAAATTCCCAGAGTGGCCAGAGCGACCACCTGAGTCCCTCGAATGGCCAGAGCCGCATCCTAAATCCCATGAAAGGTGAGAGCCGCCTTCTGAGTCCCAAGAAAGGCCAGAGCCCCCACCTGAGTCCCACTAATGGCCAGCAGAGCCATGTGACTTCCCAGAGCCGGCAGAGCCGTGTGACTTCCCAGAGCCGCCAGAGCCATGTGACTTCCTAAAGCCACCAGAGGCATGTGACTTCCTAGAGCCATGTGATCTCTCCGTACTCCTTGAACCCAAGCCTCCTGACCCACTGGGGTTGAATGAACTGCCAGTGCATCCAGAACCAAAGCCTCTTGACCCACTGGTGTTAAATGAACTGCCAGTGACTCCTGAACCTAAGCCTCCTGACCCACTGGGGTTGAATGAACTGCCAGTGACTCCTGAACCTAAAGGTGCGTTCGACTTCATGCAGCGCTGCGCAGATCGATCGAAGTCTGTCTTAAAGTGGTGCACGTTGGTTAGAAATTTTAGACATCACGTGAGTGTCACATGTGGCATCAAAGTACAGCGACAGCACTTTGAGTTCAGACAACTGATTCAGCCCGTGCAGCAACTGAAGAGCGCCTGCTGGAGCTGCGATGACGACACCGAAGTTACACAATTGGCCGAGTTCACCGCATGACAACAACCACGTGTGTTTTGGGTTTATTATTGGACAACTTCCGTCTCACAAATTTAAAAAAAAACAAATAACTTTTTATGTTTCTTCTCTTTCTTGTACACATCATGCTTGTTAAAAAAACTACAAATATTTTACTGCAGTAATCATCTTTTGTTAAATTATTTGTTCATAAAGGCTAGATTGTTTGCATAAATTTATTGTATACCTTTTTATACAGACTATTTACTGCATTCAGCTCTTTTTATTTAATAGGCCTATTCATTTTTACGTTTATATTACCCTCTCGTTTCCCTTTGTTTCTCTTATGCGTTTGTTATATATTTAAATGCCCTTATTGTTTAAAAATGAACTAAAGTTTGTAGAGACTGTATTCTGTTTTATGTGTACTGTAAATATTTTAATGTTATAAATAAAAAAAATGATGATGACGCCATGTGATCGGTCATGACTGCCGCAACTTTGAGCCCCGAAGTGTCCGGCTGTCCGGTTTGAAGGCTCCGTTTTCAACTCAGTCCCTGCCTGCGCTCGGCTAATCACGTTGATCATGTGGAATGCACCTAAAGCCTCCTGACCCACTATGTGTGTATGGCCGGTCTATGCCTGCTGAACAAAAGCCTCCAGACATACCGCAGCTCTACGCTCCAGGCCCTCCGCAGCTCCACACTTCAAGCACTCAGCAGCTCCACGCTCCAGGCCCTCCGCATCTCCATGCTCCAGGCGCTCCGCAGCTCCATGCTCCAGGCCAACCAAAGATTGCTGGTAAACACACTCACATTCAATAGGACTACAAATATGCTGGTAAATGGACTACAAAACCCAGTCATGCCAGTCATGCCAAAACCTGCTCCTAGTAACCTTTGATTAGACTCACACAGCTGAAGCTGCTCACAGACTGATTACTTGAACTATAAGTACAGCTCAAACACACACAAAAGTCTTGTTATCTGTTTAAGTGACATTACAACATGTTTTTTTGGTTTGTTTTCTTGTGTTTTGACCCTCGCCTTGGTTACCTGCGTATTCCTATCTGCTGCCTGCCTTTGACCATTTGCCTTCTTTTTTGTGACTATGACTCTGGATTGCCCTCATACATCTGTTTGCTCCTGTATTGACCACTGCATACCTGACCTTGCTACTAAACCTGCATGTGGATCTGCACCTCTGTTGTCAGTGTCACATCCCTGGTTACATTTAGATTAGATTAGATTAGATTCAACTTTATTGTCATCACACATGTACAAGT
>CAIGQZ010001108.1:29223693-29236257 GCA_903798205.1 Danio tinwini
ATTCAGTATATGTAGAAAAAAACAGCATCATTCGTTCACTTGACATGCAGGACTTATATTTATATCTTCTTTTCCCTGTTTATTATTCTAAGACACAAATGGATATCAATATCTATTTCAACGTGATGATTCATTCATCTACATGTTTGCCAAATTCAACAAAATACCCTATTATACAGTAAATTCCAATTGTAAGACCGGATTCTGCTATTATGTCTGCATTTTTCGCATTGCAGATATCATAAGTCCTGTATATATTTATATAATATGACTTATTTTGTATTGCGGCCTGCAATTTCATACCTGCAGTACACTGTAAACGCTTTGCAGTTAACACCGCTATCTATAACTCTCCAGTATTGCAGTTCGCTGAACAGTACAGTAGGCAGTCATGGGTGTGAATTGAGAGACAGGCTGCTCCCCCTCCACTGTCTGCGTTCACACACTGAGCTGAGCTTTTCAAGGTGGTCCTGCTTAATCTGCTGCTGGCTTTCAACCCAGGTTAGACACTGTACCCGCTCTCCATCACTGTCACACTGGATATGCATGAGGTGGGCAGTGCACATACACGCATCATCAGACCACACTCAACCACATGCCACTTATTTTGCAAGCTTCTTTTTTTATTACAGAGAAGCACAAGATATGCAATACTCTCACCCACTCTCCTGCCAAACACATGCAAATGATTTACAAAAAAAAAAAAAGATCTACGATTGAAAGGCGACAATAATTATCTTCTACTGCCATGCACTGCATTACACGGAGAGCTTCATTTTAAAGAATTTTAAAAATAGCCCACAAGCATCTCTATATCAAGGCCGATGACAAGATCCAGGCTCAATTCAGGTGGTGGATGTTACCATATGCACATTTCAGAAGTAATGCATTCCCTGATGTTGTTTTATTTATTTATTTTTTATGTTGCCTTTTACCTTAACATTCAGAGTGACTCTTGAATGGAGATGGTGTTTTAAAGTAAAGGTTCAATGGGAAATGCATTTAAATATTATGACTAAGACTAAGAACTGTACTTGTGAGATAAATGTATGATAAGAACAAAATAATCTCTTATGATCACCAAAGATGGATTTATTGAAAGTAAATAGTAATTTAGGCCCAATCCCAATTCTACCCCTTACCTCTACCCCTCGTTTTGCGCGTTCCTGCGAAGGGGTAGGGGTGTCCCAATTCTTTTTAGCTTGAAGGCGTAGAGCTAAGGGCAAGGTGTAGGTACCCCTTCGAACGAAGATTTTTCAGAACCACACTCAAAGCCAAGAGGTAAGAAAATTTCCCAGAATACACGAGCTACAGCTGCACCCGGAAGTAAGGAGATCCACAAATTAGTACTTCTGTATTATTAAGAATTTTTGCAACAAACAAGCACATGTTTTAATATATTCATAACCACGTTTTTCCTGTTTTACCGTCATGCTTAAAAAAAAAAAAAAACGCTAAATTTTGCAATCTATAATACCTAATCATAACTCCTGTACAGCAGTCCCACAGCATTCTGACACTCGATGATTCTCGAACACCCTGTCAGAAAAGTCTATTGGCTGAGAATTAGCTTTTTACAGTGTGCTATAATGTTAATGTTGTTTTGGTTTGTTTACATCGATGAATATGACCACGGTGTAAATGCACAGAATAGTTACGATCTTATTGCCACATTAGATCATTATGATAACATAATATATACCTTCAGAGATTTTTTGAAGATAAAAACCAAAAAAATAACACAACTGGAATAACTACAGCAGTCGCAATCGTCTGATCTCATATGAAGCAAGAGATCAAGATGACATATGATTACGTGTACAGGTAGTGCCGTCCCAATTCTTAGGGGCAAATTTTGAAGCCCTTCCCCTTCACACTCAGTTTTAAGGGCCAAGGGGAAGGGGAAGGGGTAGGTGTACGGAAATAGAATTGTAATTGGGCCTTAGTGTACTATTACATATTTTTCCCTGCAATCTTCAATCAGATTTTTGAAACATTATAATAATAACTCCACTCCACTGCTAATTTGGTGCCTAACATTATCAATGTTAATAAATTAACTAAATTTTCAGGTTTCTTTGATTAAATATGTAAAAGAACATATTACCTAAAATCATATTATCATGTATCACATACGACTGATATACATATGAAATCTGATATTTCAGCCTGATCTCATGAGGAAATGTAACTATTTTACATTTTGTAGTTTTAGTGGCTAATTTGTAAAAACTCATATCAAAATATAAGATTTTTAAAAGGGAGTGTGAGGGAATATCCCTTATTATGGTGGGCATACCCCCCCCCCCCCCCTCTCTCTCAAAAAAATCCACAAATTACTAAATATGTTCTTCTGGAGCTGTTTAATTGTAAATAAACAGTTAAAAGGTCAGTAGTATGTATTATTATTATTACTATTATTATTATTATTTACAAACGAAAAAAATAATAGTGTGCATTAGCAGCAAATAAATTAGCAAACAGATCAGCTTATTAAAATTAAAAGCTATTATAAAGAAATAGAATCAAGTCTTCAAATCTCATTATCTTTTCTTGACTAGAACTTACACATTCTGATTAAAGAGCAACAAATGAATCACATTTATTTAGATTTTTTGTTTGTTTACATTAAATAATGGAGGTGTCACTTTAAAAATGCACACATCTAAGGTTAGAAAGCGTTCAAATGCCTTCCTAACTTTTTATGCTCATTTAGGACAAAATGACTTGTGTTTTAAAAAAAACCTCACCAAGATCGATATCTGTAGATGCTATTAATTATGTGCATTTGTCTGTTCAAACACACAGCACAGACTCACATTTAAGAGCACGGGGTGCCTGGTGGTTCGGTGGTATGGGTTGCGTATAGGAAGGATCAGCTATTTAATGTGTATTGCCATCCTTCAGAGAAAGACTGAAAATACAGAGAATCCCAGGAAAAACGGGAAGGTTGACAGGTATGCACCAAACCCAACCCCTAAGTCCAATTGTCATTGGAGGATAAGCAAATTGTACTATAATGTATTAATGATATTGTACAAATTCATACCAATTAGCCACTAAAAAGTTACGAATTGGCGTGAGAGAGCGTTGAATATTTGAAACTGACACAAATCAGCATGATATCTTTTTATTGTTAATATTATTATTATCTGTGTCAAATCAAAATGTGATTTGAAATCAGTTGCACACCCAATATCTGTCATTCTTATCTACATCAAAACATATATCCTATTCCCTGGGGTCCGTTCTTCGTACATGGATTACTCAATTAGCTGGATTTGGTTATTGGCGATTTGACACGATTCAGGATTCAATCTGCACTCCGAAATAAACGTACACAAATCTGTCATGGGGTGGTTCTCCTAAAGGGGATCAAAGAGAACATTTGTTAATATGGGCTTTTTAGATACAAATGCATACTATTTTAAGGTACCAGCATTATGACAATTTGTGTAAAATAATAGACATGCGCATATTCAATAGTTTTTTTTTTTGTTTGTTTGTTTTGTTAGTTTTTTTTAAAGGAATAATAGTTTCTGCAGTCATGCACATGTTTTAACAGGTAATATGATGGTGATTTGATGCTTCACAAAAGTTGCAGACACCTTTGCCAATATCAAAATGCTTTTTTGATGCAAAATTAATTTGAACAGCCAGTTACTACTTACAACCATAAAGACACTTGAATAGGCCTAGGTTAAAATAATAAAGAAAATCCCCTCCTAATGGAAAAATAAATAAATGGCTAAATACTCTTGACACATTAAAGTATAAAGCCTGCATTATATTTAACAAACAGTTTACTATGGATTTTATATAACTTTGCTCATGTGGATAATTGAATAGTAATCAGATGATGTCATTATGCTGCTGTGCCAACAGCCAATCGATGCATTGCTGATCATGATTTTAAAGATCGATATAGCTTTCCTTCACAACACACCCAGCGATTTCACATCAGTTCAACCAGACATTTAAATCTTGTTTTAACGAACTTGTTTGAATACTCAAATTAGCCAAAGATCAGTTATTAAGATTAAAAGATCCAGCATCTGAAAATCTTTGATCATTTAAGCAAAGCAAGGTATGAAGAACAGACCCCTGGATGGATTTGCAAGTCACCACAATGCAAGGATGACTAAATTGCAAACAAAGATTGCATTGTAATGTTATATTTTGAGCTATAATAAATTTATTTATTTATGTATTTTTTTGTATATATGAACAGTATGTATGTACTGTATTTATTATTTTTGTCACGCCACAGAACATGACAAATATGTTTTACTCAACTGTAAATCATTAATCAAGAAAAAGCCTTCACGCCTCTTAACACTAAATGGATTCACTGCTCAACATGAATTATATTGTAGAAATAATTGTCATAGCATCCATTTCATGGTTAACCATAACAAGTGACCACCAACAGAATGGGGCATTAACAAGACATGAAATAGACATTTAAAGTTCAATTCAATTCAATTCATCTTTATTTGTATAGCGCTTATACAATGTAGATTGTGTCAAAGCAGCTTCACATGGAAGTTTATAGTGAATTGAAACAGTGTCAGTTCAGTTTTCAGTGTTTAAGTTCAGTTTAGCTTAGCTCAGTTCAGTGTGGTTTAATAATCACTACTGAGAGTCCAAACACTGAAGAGTAATTCCATCGATGCGCAGCTCTACAGATCCCGAATCATGCAAGCCAGTGGCGACAGCATCGAGGAAAAAACTTCACCAATTGGCGAAAGTGAAGAATTTAAAAAACCTCGAGAGAAACCATGCTCAGTTGGGCACGACCATTTCTCCTATGGCCAAACGTCTTGTGCAGAGCTGCAGTCTAGGCGCAGTAGCTTGACCTCAGTGAAGACACGTCTTGTCCTTGTCTCATGCTCTCCATCATGACCACCACAGCAGCAGCTCAGGATACGGCCTGGTCCGGAAACCTTGGGATTGTCTCGTCGCTGGTCTTGGATCACATCAGTGGCACTGCATAGTCTGAGGGTCTCGAGATGAGTACCCCCAGGTGGAAATACAGAATAAGAAGAATAATTAGCGTAGCTGCTGTTCATAGTGTATATAAACAAGAAGCAAAATCGTGTGTGGGGCACATCATGCATCATACCGCTATGTAATGCACTAAGCGTATGCTTTGCTAAAAAGATAGGTCTTTAATCTAGTTTTGAAGAGTGAGAGTGTGTCTGAGCCTCGGACATTATCAGGAAGGCTATTCCAGAGTTTAGGGGCCATAAATGAGAAGGCTCGACCTCCTTTACTCAATTTAGCTATTCTAGGTACTACAAGAAGCCCTGAGTTTTGAGATCTTAAAGAGCGGGTTGGATTGTAGCGAGACAAGAGGTTGGTTAGATAAACAGGAGCTAGATTATTTAAGGCTTTATAGGTAAGAAGCAATATTTTAAATTCAATACGAAACTTAACAGGCAGCCAGTGTAAGGAGGATAAAATTGGGGTGATATGATCATATTTTCTAGACCTGGTAAGAACTCTGGCAGCTGCATTTTGTACTAGCTGAAGTTTGTTAATAGAGGATGCTGGGCAACCAGCAAACAGAGCATTACAGTAATCCAGCCTAGAAGTCATAAAAAGCATGAACTAGCTTTTCTGCATCTGAGATGGATAGCATACTTCGCAATTTAGCAATATTTCTTAGATGAAAGAAGGCAGTTTTTGTGACATGGGATATATGATTTTTAAAGGTTAAATTGCTGTCTAATATGACACCCAGATCTTTTATAGTGGAGCTAACTCTAACTTTGTATCCCTCTAGTTGCAGGTCGAGTTGTGAGAACTGCTGTGTACAGGGTTAAAGTAAATGTAAACATAAACGGCAAAAAATGCATATGGTCAAAAGATCAGATTTATGCATTTAAGATTTCCTGCATTAAAGCCTAAGAGCCTTAACTGTCACTTTAAATCAATTTAGTGTGTCCTTGGAATTTAGTGTGTCCTTGGAATTAAATGAATGTTTTAATTAATATACATATATAATAAAATATTATCCATCAAACAGACAAAAAGTTAAAGTACAAGATATTCAAAGCTAAGGAAGCTGACAAATAGCCAAAGCGTTGGCGACCTCTGAACTAAAAACTTAACTCTTTTTTTTTCTCTCTCTCTCTCTCTAGCTTTTGATATTCTCATCATATTATTTATTATTCAGTCCTGAAAAATGTTCACCTCTGGAAGAGGTCACACTCTTAATGGCCCAGCTTTAGTAGTATTCCATAATAACAGTCTGCATACAGTACAGTGGGCTTGGGCTAAAAATCACTTAATGGAAATCATAAACAGCAGAATACATTTCATATTTTATCTTTTAAACCTTCAGACAGCCACATCTTTCCTCATTTGAATTTTATCAGGTCGATGTCATGGATAAATAACACTCCACTCCACAATACCATATGTGACTATAACCAAAATACATGCAGTACTAGCTGTTTTTTTCACAAGACAGTGACAGAGAATTTTCTCATTAAAACGGCACTCTCATGTAACATACAATGGTTGTCAGAGTAGTCTGTTTTTGCACTTGTTTTCAAAATTATTCTGTTGTTTTCATTATGCTTTATTTCTTGCTGTCGATCAATAAATCAGCCTCAGAGTGTTTCCAGTGGTCATATTCTTTCTTTTTGCTATGAATCTCTCATGAGGCGGTAAGCTGGAGATGGAGAAAGGTGACCTGAGCAGGTTGTGGAGCAGTTGGACTGTGGAACAGGTGCTGTGTGAACTCTGCCTCCCATTGACCAGCATGCATTTCTGTCTCCATCTCCGCAGACTAAGAAAAGCCTCATAGTGGTGTGCTATTGAGAACATAGGAATGATTCTAGTGAACTGTCTATGAAGACATCATTTAAGAATACACTATTGAATTTCAGAGTATTACATAAGTTGAACAGCACATGAATAATGCATCGACGGCACTACAGGGGCTCATATTTGAGAATGAGCAAGAGGCCTTACCTCATTTTATTCCATTTATCTGCTCCTAATGAGAGGACATTTGCTCTGCTTTCAACAGCAACCTTGACATAGTCATGAAACTAATAGAAATATGCTATAACTTATCAAATTAGCCCCATTCCAAAATAGAGAAGTGCTAATGATTTTTAGCATCATTAATCTAATCTTTAGAGTCACATGATCTGGGATCATTGTTCTAATAGACAGACGGACAGATGGAAAGACTGAATAAACCAACTAGTAATGCTATCATAACACTGCAATTACTATAATTTTATAACAACTAAACCTGACAATGGCAGTTCCACTGACTGTTTAGACTGTCACTTTACGTATATTAACTTTTCTGTTGAAATTGTAGAATGAAGATTTGACATCAAGACACAACATTTGAAAATCTAGTTCACTGCAAAACAGTTAATTACAGATACACTTTTGAAGGAGTTCAACATTCTGTAGATTTTTTGAGATTAATGTGTACAATGACTACATGTAAATGCAACACTGATGTGCCACAAACAGAAACTTTAGATTAGATTAGATTAAACTTCATTGTCATCACACATGTACAAGTACAAGGCAACAAAATGCAGTTTAGGTCTAACCAGGAGTGCAATAGCAGCAAGTGCAGGATACAGGTATAAGTTATAAAATGCAGTTATAGAAAAACTATGGTGATATTTACAAATGGATGTACTATGAACATTACATACAGGTTGTATTAGCTATGAACAGATTTACAATAGATGGATACATGTACAGGTTGCTATTAATAATCAGAAGTGTGCAGATAGATAAATATAATTACAAATGTATATGTACAGTGGGTGTGTACATAATTTACAAATGTGCAGTAGGTATGTACAGTTCAAATAAGTGAATGAATCAGTGCAATGAATATGTGCAATCTTTAAATGTGCAAATGTTAAGTAGTGCAGTGATTATGAGGAGTATAATTTATGAGGAGGGTGTGTGGGGTGTGTATGGGGGGGTGGGGGGTGGCGGGGGCAGTCTGTGAGCAGGGTGAGAGGAATCCTTAAAAATACTGCATGCTTCTGGATGTCCTCTATGGCTGGCAGTGTGGTCCCTGTGATGCGTTGGGCAGTTTTCACCACCCGCTGCAGTGCCTTACGCTCCGCAACAGAGCAGCTTCCATACCAGACTGTGACACAGTTGGTCAGGATGCTTTCTATTGTGCAGCGGTAGAAGTTCACCAAGACGGCTGATGACAGCTGGTTCTTCTTAAGTTGCCTTAAGAAAAAGAGGCGCTGGTGAGCCTTCTTGACCAGGCTGGAGGTGTTGATGGTCCAGGAAAGGTCCTTTGAGATGTAAGTCCCCAGGAACTTGAAGGATGAGACAGGCTTAACGGCCATCCCATTGATGTGGATGGGATCATGTGAGCCTGGTCATCGCTTCCTGAAGTCCACAATGAGCTCCTTGGTCTTGTCGGTGTTAAGGAGCAGATTATTGTTGGTGCACCAAGTGGCCAGATGCTGTATCTCCTCCCAGTAGGCAGTCTCATCATTGTCACTGATTATCAGGTTTCACTACACAAATGTCGTAATAGATTTAATTGAACAGGGTAAATTTAGTCCCTTACTTTTGTGTGGCATTACAAATCAGGTGAGTGTGATTTTACCAAGTAGGATGTGATCCTAGGTTAACACTGATGTTGATCCTGTAATGTAATTTTTTGTCAGAAAAAGTAATCCATACCCCTAAATCCAACCCTTATTGTAAATTATTGCCAACACCAGAGGGGAATAATAGTTGGATAACAGTCATGTAGACATAACCCTAAGTGTAAGCAGGGTGCGAATTACAGTGGGGTTTGGGGGTTCTGACCCCCCTAATTAATGCTTGATTCTTCCTTAGGAAATCAAAACCAGATGTTTGGGGGGGTCCTTCACTTAAAATAGTTTGCTCTGATATGTATCTTAAATAATATTAATAATTAAAATATTAAAATGTAATTATACTTTTGACCACCCCATAATGCTTCTTTGCCGATGCATAATCGTGCCAATCAGTCTGTGCAAGAAGTAATTTAACACTTTGAAACTGCAGATCAAGAGGACTGAGACTTTATTTCCTGTAAAATGTGTTTGTATTTACATATATCTTAAAAGTAAAGTAAAATTAGATGCATAGTTTATATAGTTTGACCTACAGTAACCTCTAAAATCTAGCTAATCAAAGGTGACTGTAGGTCAGAATACACTAAATATCCCTCACAACACTGAAAACTTCAATAGGTTTTATTTATATATTAGATGTAAATTAAATAAGTGGGTGACGCAGTGGCACAGTAGGTAGTGCTGTCGCCTCACAGCAAGAAGGTTGCTGGTTCGAGCCTAGGCTGGGTCAGTTGGCGTTTCTGTGTGGAGTTTGCATGTTCTACCTGCATTTGCGTGTTTGCATGTTCTACCTGCATTTGCGTGGGTTTCCTCCGGGTGCTCCGGTTTTCCCCACAGTCCAAAGACATGCGGTATAGGTGAATTGGGAAGGCTAAATTGTCCATAGTGTATGAGTGTGAATGAGTGTGTACGAATGCTTCCCAGAGATGGGTTGCGGCTGGACGGGCATCCACTGCATAAAAACGTACTGGATAAGTTGGAGGTTCATTCTGCTGTGGCGACCCCGGATTAATAAAGTGACTAAGCCGAAAAGAAAATGAATGAATGATTGATAAATTAAATAAATACATACATTTCATTGAAGCATGCATTACAGAAACCAACACAAACTTACAGAAAAGGTTGACCCTCCCCCCCGATTGTCAATGTATAATTGGCACCTTGACTGTAAGCCTAAACTTAATGTAAACTGTAAATGTAAATGTTGATTGGCTGGTTGGAATTTGATTTCAGGATCAACATAGATGATCCAGAAACATGTCACACTAGGTGAAATCACACTAATCGTTACTATCACAAGCCATCATTGTAAGTCAGATTATGGTAATAGACATTTAATTTCTGACACACATACTGGAAGCAGTAGATAAGTCGTAACAGACTGGCCCATCTGACCAATCAGAGCCGAAAAGTATTTCAGTAAGGTGGGATTTAGAACAAACCCTTGAATTAATTTTATCAAAGCCTTTACTGGTCTAGATACTGTATATGTAAACCTATTAAAGGAGCCAAATTTGGAACTTTTAAAATAGCCTAATATGAGAACTTTAATATTTAGTAAACAAGCTATGTTTAAGCCAACACAGGTTCATTGTGAATACATACCCCTGTCTACATTTCTGGAGAGCGCAAATTATGTAGGCAGAGGTACGTATGGCTGCATTTCATCTTTAAAACGAATGCTATGGGGCAGTATGATGCCGTCAAGGGTTTCTGTTCCTTTTCGTGCTACCAGCTTTTTGCTGTTATCAGTTTGCCCGATGGTTCGCCATGTATGTCGGTGAACTTCGGAGGCAGAGCAGAGTTCACAGCGACAACAGAGTTCAAGTTCGACAGGTAAAACAAAACAAAAAAGGCAAAAGATTTAACAAGGAAATAGCTATATATTAACTCTATAATAACTCTATATTAAAACTGGAATTTATACTGATAAATGGCCTAAAATAGCCTGACCAATACAAGCTTTTCTAACATTATAGACTCTTTCTTAGAGTTTACTACAAAAATCTCCAGGGATACTGTTCACCTCCCACTCTTTTTTTCTCCTTCATAAATGTGTCTAGGTAGCCTAAATCTTTTATTTTAATAGTTGTGTGGCACTGTGATTTCAGAAGCCTGAAGCCAGCGTTTTCTCTCCTTGAGTGCAAGCGAGTACAGAAAACTGCACTCATGACAGAGACTGTGGAGCCTCATAGAGGACATGTTGTCAAGACTCATCAGCCTACACGAGTGGAAGGATAGACCAGAGAAACTCAATATTGTCCACATACACTCTGGTTCATAAAGCAGTGAAAGCCAGACCATAAAAAAAGTAAAGCTACCGCCACAGACATCCTGTAGAAACTTGCAAATCATCCCATGTAGAGCAAAGGATCATTGTGCGTGGGAATAGCGAAATATTACATTTTACTGCTGTTCTTTGATATAAAAAAGGCAATGGAATTGTTTTTAAAGACCATAAACATTCACCACATTCACTATGTTGTCACTTTGGGGGAAAACAAGTTCAAAACAGGCTCACACTAACCAGCTAAATTAATCTGAATTTATAAACAGCTTATGCTGTTTTAACAGTCCGATAGCAGAATTGTTTAACTACTCCAGTCTTACTGACAGTTCATGCTAGACTGCACCAATTGTCAATTTTGCCATATATTTAAATATTTTGTTATATTTTTTTATAAAAATAGTTTTTATATATTTAAATATGTTGTTATATTTAGATCTGAAGCTTTTCTGTAAAGGTTTTAGGATAAACATTTGACATCAGGACAAACAATTTAAAATTCTGAATATAAAAAGTATTAGTTCACTGACTACAACAAAACATGCTTCTGTAGCTAATTACAGTATACAAAAAAACGATTTATATTCTGTTGTAGGGCTTGGCAAAATGACACAAATGTCATCACAGTATAAATTATCTCATATTCTGATAGGGATGTTTATCAGAGTATAGTACCATTTCTGTAAATGCAATCAATTAATATACACGTACTGGTCACTTTATTAGGTACACCTGTCCAACTGCTCATTAACGCAAATTTCTAATAAGCCAATCACATGGAAGCAACTCAATGCATTTAGGCAAGAGCATCTCTGAATGCACAACACATACAACTCTGAGGCGGACGGGCTACAACAGCAGAAGACCACACCCGGTGTGGCCACTCCTGTCAGTTAGGAAAAGGAAACTGAGGCTACAATTGGCACAGGCTCACCAAAATTGGCCAATAAAAGATTGCAAAAATAATGCCTGGTCTGGCATTTCTGCTACGACATTCGTATGGAAGGGTCAGAGTTTGACGTCAACATCATGGAAACATGGATCTATCATGCCTTGTATCAACAGTTCAGGATGGTGGTGGTCTTCTTCTTAAGGCTACTTCCAGCAGGATAATGCGCCATGTCAAAAAGTGCAAATCATCTCAGACTGGTTTCTTGAGCATGTCAATGAGTCCACTGTACTCAAATGGCCTCCATAGTCACCAGACTCAATCCAGTAGAACACCTTTGTGATGTGGTGGAAGGTAAGATTCATGGATGTGCAGCTGACAAATCTGCAGCAACTGTGTGATGCTATCATGTCAATATGGACCAAAATCTCAGAGGAATATTTCCAGTACCTTGTTGAATCTATGCTATGAAGGATTAAGGCAGTTCTAAAGGTGAAAAAAGGTCCAACCCTAATACCTAATAAAGTGGCCTAATACCTAATACATATACTAACATGTATACACACATATAAAAGACTATTTATTATTATTTTTTACATTGACAAATTTTATACATTACACTCAGAAATGTAGTCATTGATATGTGATCATATTTTACACCTTATTTAAAACTTTATGGATAGTGTTTGTTTATACACGCACAAATCACAATTTTATATTAATCAAATATAATAAAGAAAAAATTATAATGATTACTGTTAAAAAAA
>CAIGQZ010001108.1:29246163-29264547 GCA_903798205.1 Danio tinwini
GAAGGAAGGAAGGAAGGAAGGAAGGAAGGAAGGAAGGAAGGAAGGAAAGAAAAACATGTACAGTGCACCTGGCATGAAGAATTTTTTATCAATCCAAACAAAGACGATTCCATTAAACATTAAACACAGGTGTAAAAGTGTTTTAAAATTGTTTGAATTTTCTCCACGGTCAGACATTTCTAGAGTTGTATGAACAACATTGTGTGAAAACACACCAATTATGATCTGAATAGCCCTTCACATTCTTTTATTTCCATCCCACCTCACTTGTCAGCAACAAGTTTGTTCATTTGCTTAACCCACATGTTCCCAAATGTTCATTCAGTTGCACAGCACAATAAAATGAGAGTGATGGGTCTAAACAAAATCTCATATTTGAACATATCTTGCAGTAATGTTTTTCAGCTGAACACTTGTCAATGAATAAATAAAATAACAATTATACCAAGCGGAAAGGGCTCTGTTCCAATACATACAGAAACCATAAATATTTTTTTTTTCATTCATTCATTCATTCATTCATTCATTCATTCATTCATTTATTCATTCATTTTTCTTTGGCTTAGTCCTTTATTTTTTCAGAGGGCGCAACAGCGGAATGAACCACCAACTATTCTGGCATATGTTTTACACAGCAGATACCCTTCCAGCTGCAACCCAGTACTGGGGAATACCCATACATTATTGCATTTACACACACACACACACACACACACACTCATACACTATGGCCAATATTTGTTTACCCACCTAACCGGAGAACCTGGAGAAAGGGAAGAACATGCAAACTCCACACAGCCAACTGGCCCAGCTGGGACTCAACCAGTGACATTCTTGCTGTTCGGAGACAGTTCTATCCACTCAGCCACCATGCCACCATATAGAAATCAAGTATCTTAAAATGTGTATTTTGTATTCCTTTCATAGAAGGGATAACATTGAGAGGGTAATTGATAAAAAAGCAGCATCTTTAAGAATGAAACAGTTAAAATCGATGGTGAATCGACACCCAAACATTAGTCTGAATATGGATTTGCTGTGGTGTAAAGTGTAAGAAAAAGCCCATCTGTAACACAGACAAATAATGTTAAACATTAAACATAGCCTTTAGCATTCAATGCTAAGCCACACAAACAACCTAGCTTCATTTTCCGTTAAAATGCAGAGATGAGGCTTAGAACACGACTAATGCAGCTACTATTCCAAAGATACTGGACAATTCAATTCAATTCAATTCACCTTTATTTGTATAGCGCTTATACAATGTAGATTGTGCCAAAGCAGCTTCACATAGAAGATTATAGTGAATTGAAACAGTGTCAGAAGATACTGGACAATCTATTCATATTCATGATTCCTGGGACTTGGATCTAATCAAACAGAAGCCTGTTTGAGTCCTTTTTGGCAGAATGTCCATTAGTACCCAAACAGATTGTGCATGAAAAAAAAAATAAACACACAAAAGTTATAGCACTTCTGCTTTATATTTCACTGAGGGATATTGGAGTATAGAGACATCCAATGGCCACGCCTGACTGAAGCTGTCACTTTTACTGTTCTTTTTTTTCTTCTTGTTGTTCCTGTAGGAGTTGTTCACCTCTGCCACAGTAAGTTGACCTGAGATCAGCCATCACCGTATGGTCATTACCAAGGGATCAGTCTAGGGGTCATCCTGACCTCTGTACATTATGGAGGCCAGAGACAGAACAAAAAGCAAATACCACCAGTCACTGCCCCCCTAACCAGACCAAGTAAAAATAGACAATGACCATAGATAATAATACTGCACTATACACTGGGAAAAAATGATACTTTGAACCAAATGAAAAACAATTACAGTAAAAATAATTATATATTATAATTATATAATAATAAGTATATATTTTAAAAGTATAATAATTGTATACTTAGAAAGTATAAATCAAAATATAATTTATCTTTGGTTCAAACTTTAAAAAATAATTTATCCTAAATCTATTATTATATTTTTTTCTATCAAGATTTGAGTGTGTGACAAACAACCGTGGTCCAAAAAAATAAAAAAAAATTAGATAACCATGTGACATTAATTGTATGTGCAATGTTTGTAGAAACAGTTTGAGGATATTTTTGAGTGAACAAGAGACTGAGTTTTAAACATTAAAATAGCTGACCATGGAAAAATCTTTTATGTCCACTAAGAAGAATAGAGATATCACTTGCTGTCATATCTTCTTCGGATATTAAAGACAAATCCTTGGCAAAAACAGACGAACTGAAATGGAAGGACAGAGTTACGAAGGCTTTGAGGGATGCTGGAAAACCATATTTGACCTGAAAAGGAGAACAAAAACCAGAGAAAAGAGATGAGAGGAAGAACCTTATGTGATGTGATCTCTCTGAACACGCTGAGGAGTGCTAAACAGCACAAAAAACAGTTAACCTATCAAAATAAACCACGTACCATATAAAATAAAGCTGTATCAATGCATATTTCACACCAGTCGTGTGTAAACTACAGCAAGCAGAGTTTATTTGTTTATATATATATATATATATATATATATATTTTTTTTTTTTTTTTTTTTTTACAACAGAGAACTGTTTGAAGTAGTATATACACAAGTCTGCTGCCCAGCTTTTCTAAATAAACAACAATATTTAGCAATATTTATGATGCATGTCTGCATTTGATTTGTGGTATGTATTTATTTATTGTTCATTGTTAATAATTGATAGTTATTGTCTATACTGTAAGAAGATCTATATGTATTGCACACTGCTCATACTGTATTTTATTTTTAAATAATAATAATAATAATAATAATAATAAACTTGAAAGAAATGCTTCATATTAACCTGATGTTTCTGTTACTGTATTAAAACTAAGATAAAAAAATCAGATCGTTAATGGTTCAAAGTGATCTGATGAATTGAAGTTATACTATTAATCCATACTAACCGGACATATACCGTTCTTCCACATTTGAGAAATATAAATCATAATAACTTTAGATTTTTAATAGTGACTCTGAAAAATGTTTTCTCCTTAGAATTGAGAAGCTTTTGTTGTATATCTTTTAGTAAAATAAAATTGTATAACAATGTTCACAATCCAAATGAAAAATGAAAATCTTATTACTCAAAATTTGAAAATATGGACATATGGTGCTTTGTCTCAAGGCCTCAACTAATTAATTAATCAATCAATTAATTAATTAATTATGAATTAATTAATTATTATTATTTTACTTTTTGTATTTCTATATTTAGTAAAGTTTTGCTTTGGACAAACCTTAAAAATACTGTAATTCGTAACAGCTAAATTAATACATTGTTCTCAAATTATTATTTTGACTTGGTCGAAACAAAAAATAATAATAATAATAATAATTTAAAGTAAAATGTTATTTAAAGTAAAATGTTTTCATAGAGCATAAATATTTTAATTTTTTGGCTCATCATAAAACTGGTGCTGGTGCTTTCAGTATCTGTTGATGCTTTCAGTATTTCTAAATATCATGTAAGATGGTAATCAAACTCACATTACAAATACATAACTGACCTGAACTTAAACCTTGAAAACTTAACTGACACTTTCAATTTACTATAATCTTCTATGTGAAGCTGCTTTGACACAATCCACATTGTAAAAGTGCTTTACAAATAAAGATGAATTGAATTGAATTGAACACAAAAAAAAAATGAATAGCAGTTATTTCTTCATATGGTCACATGACATGAAAAAATACTACATTTGAGAGAAACTAATTTAATTATTAATTATTATTCACTTTTTCTTTTTCTAATATACAGTAACAATGTAGTTTAAAAGAAAGACACAGAAGTTTCACTTTTTTTCAGTCCACTGCAGATCAGTTTCTGCTATTGGTAAAACAGTAATACTTCAAGCCCTGTTACCACCTGGCATTAAGATGCATTTCCTGCACTCACAAATGGTCAGCAGAGATAAAATACCACTGTGTTAACCAACAATCGAATGCATCTCTTGTGACCACTTGTGTTTGGATTTCATTGAAACCCCTCTCTCTCTCGTTTCATTATGCTCTAATCACTTTCGCAGGTGCGCTCAGTGTGACACATGAGCGCTGCTGAATGAACTACCCATGTTACGTGGATTACGGGTAAGATGGAAAGCAAGCAGATTAAAAGGAAGTGGATAGAAACTACAGCTTAGATCATGATCCATGTGTTTTGGTACAGTGCAGCAAAGAACGGATACCTTGTTTTGGTGTGATTTCTCACAACACAATGACTTTCCCCACAACATAATTGTGTTTTCTCATGAGATCAGTTTGTTTGTACACATTCAACAACACAATGAAAGCAATCTAATCTAATGCATTTCACTTCCTCTAGAAATGGTTGAAAGAGAACAATCTCAAAGGATTTCAGACCACGTTTTAGACCTACTGTAGTTTTAGTGTTGTCCACTTGTTATCTGATTGATAAAAAAAGCATCTGAACATATTGGGCTCTATTTTAACAATCTAAGCACAACGTCTAAAGTGCATGGCGCAAAAGCATTAAGAATGCAGCAGCATTTTTTCATACCATCTTAGCCCTGTCAACCGAGCTCCGACCCCCGCAGGGGTCATCTCACCCCCCCCCAGGCCAACTAAACTCATTATATATCTATATTTATAGACTTACGTTTATAGATATATATTTATATAGAGCGCTGTCACTCCCCGCTCTATCTCCAACAGGAGTGTTCCTTGAGCATCGACTCCCGCAGGAGTCCTCGCCAAAACTCGCCACTCACCCTCCTGCTGTCCCGAGTTAATGGCATTTTGGGGAGCTCTCGAGACCTACCTGATCTCGGATCCCCTGATATGCTTATAGACCGGGCGGAAGCCTTGAGCTCAAGTTTCTCCGAGCTCAGGGTTCTCTCCCGGGAAAGCATGCCAAACCTGCTTAAATGCTAAGCATATCTAAGTGGGAACTCTTGAAGTGAAGTTTCACAAACTAATTTCGAGTGGAGCACGTGATATGATTGAGCACGTCTGGCTTCTCATCTGTAATCAGTAATAATCCAATCAGAACGATCCAAGCTTACTATATATGGATCATTTTCTCCCTACTGCTCTATCTTCGTTTTGGAAGAATCCCCCCTTCCACCCCATCTCCTCCTTTTCCTCCCTTTTTCTAAGGGAAGCTCTCGAGACCTACCTGATCTCGGATCCTCTGATATGCTTATTGACCGGGCGGGAGCCTTGAGCTCAAGTATCTCCGAGCTCAGGGTTCTCTCCCGGGACAGCATGCAAAACCAGCTTAAATGCTAAGCATATCTAAGTGGGAACTCTTGAAATATAAATATGCATATAATAAATACTACTAATAATAATAATAATAATAATAATAATAACATTATACAAAAGCAAGTTGTCATGAATAAACAGAAAAAAGCCCCCCGAGATGAAGAAGGCATGCAGGCAGTGGTTTTATAGTTATGTAGAAAAAAAAGCTATTCCCCTATACAGTAAATGCATACATACTATCCATATTTACTTATAAAATGAATATCAATGAAAATAAAGTATATTTTGAAAAAGTTTTCAACACAAATAAGGTCATAATGATCATTTCCAAAGTATAGCTCTTTGTTAAACTGATTTTGTTCTGATTTTGTTAAAAGCTAAATAACTGTAATATGGTAATGTTTAGAAGTTCTTTTTTTTTTCCACTGAGAGTGCTACACACAGCCCCCAGACTGATAAATAATATTACCTGTAACTTACTTATATTAACAGGTGGCATCTAAAAAAAGCACGACCTGGGTAATTTCCTGTCTGAGGTGAATTAATAATGTTTCCTCATTAGGTGCCATTGAGAGGTGGATTGGATGAATTCCATCTCCGGAGTGGTTGAATTAATTAGATGTCACCCTAAAGAAGTAAATAAGACATACCGTCACTATAATGACTATAGAGAGCTGAAGAAACGAGATGATGAATTAATTGAAAATCAATCAGCTCACTTGATGAAAGGTCCCTTTTTTACTATCCATAACAAGACAGGAACTGCATCAATAATAGAGGAGATTAGATGTCCCTGAGACATATCTGAGATCCCTCGGTGTCTAGCCTGGCTGACCGCCGCACAGTGCGACAAAACACGTCCTAAAGTGCTCAATGTCAAACCCCTCTCTGAGGCTCAATTATCAGCTCGCTAAATAGATGACCATGAGCAGGATTCAAAATTTGTGAGGAAAAAAGTACTTTGGTAGACTGAAGAGACTGGAGGATCGTCGAAATCAGCTGTTCGATACAAGGTTGCCCACAGCATGTAAATAACACTTCAGTGTTTGTATAGAATGGCACTACATCATAAGAATGTGAAATGTGAATTAACAATCCATTAAATACACATAAAAACGCTGCATGTTAAAGGAATTGCAAACACCCACATCCATTCGAGCACTTACGGAAGAATGGGCATGATGAGTGAAAAGTGCACAGTCATTGTTCAGTGCAAGCATCAATCAATTACATGTACTTATTTTTATTCTATGTTTAATTATTTGTTAAGTGTCACATATAAAGAATATGTGATGCAGGTTTTGTGCACAGTATGTTGTTCTGTTTGAATGTGCTCTGATTCTTATGATGTGTTACAGAACAAATAGCAAACAAACAAATAAACAATACTTTAATTAAATATATAATTCAATTACTCAACAAACAATACAACTTTTTGGAAGTTTCTTAAATTCAGAGTGTTAAAGGGGACATGATATATCCGTTTTTTTATAAGATGCACTTCAGAAGGTGTCTATAGATTCAACTCAAAATACTCCATAAATAACTTGTTATAGCTTGTCAAAAGTGCTCTTATTTGGTTTAAACAAGGCATGTTAACATGTACTTCATCCGGAAAGGCATTTTGTAAACATTCACAAAATATGAAGCGGCATACTTATATATAAAGTTAACACACAATGTGGTAATATTGACCAATCTTTCAGTAAATACAGTACATAAGTGCAATGAGGGCCAACTAGTGAAGTGCTGTGCAGGTAAAGCTCACTTCTCTGAATCCGAAGTGGTGCTCTAGCAACAGACACTAGAGGCCATGGTCTTTAGCCTCCTAGTTGGGGCAACCGACTTCCAACGCTGGTTCAATCCCAGCTCGTATAGCGGGTTGGGTGGTGTTGAACCGTCAGGGTTAGCACTTGATTATTTGCTTTGGCTTGAGTGTTCTAGTAGGCATGAAGATCGCAAGTGAGCCTGCAGAATTTCTCACCCAATGGGGCACAAGAGCAATTGTTTTTTTTTTTTTTTTTTTTTTTTTCTTTTCTATTATTATTGTTTCGGTTAAACAGAAAGGCATTATTTAGATTTAAATGATTAAGAGTTAAATGTATATTAAATGCAGATTACATTTACATTGCATTATATTATATTTAAATGTTTTATCAATTTTAGACTTTTAGAAAATATTCTGATTTATATACAGACAACATCATTTAACAACATTATTCTGCCACATTTCGTCTTTTGTCAAAGTGCTGTCAAAACTGTCAAAAAAACTCAAAACTATTTGTATGGATGCGCAATACCAAAAAACTGTAGAATACACAAGACATGCCACTCGTATAGTTTTGATTGGGGAAAAGTGTAACGGTCAATATGGCGAATGAAGCCCCCCCTACTAGTACAGAAGCCAATCATCGATCGCTATAGATAGACGGTTCTCCGGGGTAAAAGCTCAGACCAGACGTGTGCTTTTACGACAATCTCAGCAAATACTTGCTTCACAAACATAATTAGTATATCCAAATAAAGCTTGGAATCTGTACTTTTAAATGAACCAACTACACTTGACAATAAAAGTTTTCTGGTTCTGTAATCTATATAAAATGAACGCGAGGTACGCTCCATCTTGTCAAACGCACATCACATGACATCGACTACTCAAACGTTCACGAATTGTAGACAAAGAGTCGCTGTTATTTCTAGAGGAGATTCACCATCAAGACCAAGTTGTGAATTACTTTAGAAGACCAGCGTGATCTGACGAAGCATAATCCAGAGGATGGTAAGAAGGTTGGTGTCATGATCAAATGTTTAGAAACAAAACTTATGAGACAGTTGGTGATTAATTTTATTGATGATTCCAAATTCATTCATTCATTTTCTTTTCGGCTTAGTCCCTTTATTAATCCGGGGTTGCCACAGCAGGATGAACCACCAACTTATCCAGCACATGTTTTACACAGCGGATGCCCTTTCAGCCGCAACCCATCTCTGGGAAACATCCACACACACTCATTCATACACTACGGACAATTTAGCCTACCCATTTCACCTGTACCGCATGTCTTTGGGGGAAACCCGAGCACCTGGAGGAAACCCACGCGAATGCAGGGAGAACATGCAAACTCCACACAGAAATGCCAACTGACCCAGCCGAGGCTTGAACCAGCGACCTTCTTGCTGTGAGCCGACAGCACTACCTACTGCGCCACAGTGTCGCCGTGATTCCAAACATGTAATGTAATCGTAACCTTTGGTAAAACTGGTAACTTTGGTAAAAATCTTTATTAAAAACACCCAGAATATCCAAGAGCAGTGTCTAAATGCATTTAAATTAATGTGATGTTTAAATAACTTAATTTATTTATTTAATTTTTTTTATTTATTTATCCATTAATTTATTTAAGATTAATGAAGATATATATATATATATTTTTTTTTTTAAAGAACCAGGTGGATTTTCACAACTATATACTGGATATTTAAGCAGTGGACACACACCTGCATTCACACACTTTTAAAAAAATGTTATTTTATATTATATTTTGCATAAATGGACCCCTTTAAATACATTTCAAATGTCAATTAAAAGAGCATGTCTGGTTGGTTTATGTTTGTTTGGATGGTGCTTGACAGTGATTAGATGTCAGAACAATCTCTCTGAGGCAAAAACCTCAAGCTGCTCCAAAATGGATCCACATCAGGATCAAGGTCAGTGTGGAGTTTTAAATATATTAGTACATCTAACGTTTCCTGCACATGACAGAAAATGAACGAATGATTATAACAGCTGTCCTCAATTCTCAATCCTCCCCAATGATTTATCTACTTCAGAGAGTGTGGGAAAGCAGTTTCACATACAAACTGTACATCGCGAAATAAAACAAAGACCATCAAAGAGTGGACAACGGGGTCAAACCTGACATCCATTTCAATAAAAAGATCAACAGTCCCAGCAGAACGAAACCTGAAGAGGGAAATAAATAAATCAGGTCGAATGTGAGAGCGAGAAAACCGGTGTGAGGGAATAATAGAGGAAAAAAAAGGGGGGTTTAAAAGAGCTGCTATTTGAGGAAGAGCATATGACACGAGGCTGTGGGATGAGAGTCTGCAATCATCCAGATAAACAATAACACTGAAGAGGCTCCACTCAGGGTTGATTAGACGATTCTACCTCTCATCAACCTCTGACACACTTGGAGGAGAAGCCCGTGTCTTGACCCCTTTATCTCTGTCTGGAAGCTGAAGACAGTCCCACCTCGCACACACTCGAGCCCAGAGAGCTGCCCTTCGCTCAAGCAGACAGTCCTGCATTAGGGCCATCTGAGCGCTGCACTCCCACGCTCAAGAGGAATGTCAGACCAACTGCTTCGCTAATTCACTCGGAGAGTCTGAAGTATGTCTTAGGCACTTACAAATATAATGCTTATATAATGAGTGTTTATATATATATATATTAAGAACATTTTAAACATCATTCAACTCTAACATTAGGCAGGGGGAGATCAAACTTATACATTGTCAAACAGAAATATTAAATATTGCTACAAGCTGATGTTTATTTAGTTGCTGAATGAATAAATTTATGTTTTATTAAGTTAAGCATAAATTTATTTGAAAACAAATCATTAAAAACTTATTTTAATAGTTACAAATAATGCAACTACACTATTTTAGTCAGCAATACAAACAAAATAACCAATAAAATAACTAAATAACTAAATATTAAATGGACTCAGCTCATTAAAAAAGTATGGGACATTTATTTTGGTGATTTTTGATTACTAAAATGTAGTTTTATTTGAATCGTTATCTCTTGAGAAATAAACTTGAATCTCTCATTCATAAAGAATCTATCATCTATAAACAATCTATTTAAATTGCTGACAAATAAAAAAAGGCTAATTTAAGAATTAAGTAAAGATTTGAGTAAATTTATAATAATTAAACAATTAAATTAAGAATTATTTAAGTGATTCCATTTTTAAATCCATTACTACTGCATTAAAATAAAAACATTTATTAAAACTCATTTATTTATTTTAGAAAGCATATTAATTACTGTCATCCTTCCATAAGTCTCTGGTCTGCCTGTCTTTCTGTCTGTCTGTCGAAATGAATAAATGAATAAATAAACAAACTATATATATATATATATAAACAAAATATATATAGCTGAAGTCAGAATTATTGGCCCCACTTAGATTTTTTTATTTTTTTTAATATTTTCCAAATGATGTTTAACAGAGCAAGGAAATTTTCACAGTATGTCTGATAATATTTTTTCTTCTGGGGAAAGTTTTATTTGTTTTATTTTGGTGAGAATAAAAGCAGTTTAATTTTTTTTAAGAACCATTTTAAGGTCAAAATTATTAGCCCCTTTAAGCTATATATTTTTTTGTTTCGATAGTCTACAGAAGAAACCATCATTATACAATGACTTGCCTAATTACCCTAACCTGCCTAGTTAACCTAATTAACCTAGTTAAGCCTTCAAATGTCACTTTAAGCTGTATAGAAGTGTTTTGAAAAATATCTAGTGAAATATTATTTACTGGCATCATGGCAAAGATAAAATGAATCAGTTATTCAAGATGAGTTATTAAAACTATTATGTGTAGAAATGTGTTGAAAAAAATCTTCTCTCCATTAAACAGAAATTGGGAAAAAAATTAAACGGGGGGGGGGGGGGGGGGGGGGGGGGGGGGGGGGGGGGGGGTGATAATTCAGGGGGGCTAATAATTCTGACTTCAACTGTAAGTAGACACATAATATTGTTTTGAGGCATAATAGTTTTTTAAAATATTTAATTAAACACAAAGCTCACAGAAACAAAACCGGCTGAGTGAAGCTGAATGAAACACTAACCTGCATATGATTCAGTCACAAGATGCCGCCATTCAAAAACACAAAGCTGACAGAAACAAAACTGGTTCATTGGAGCATTTACTAACCTGTGTAATATTCATTCAGAAGATAGTGCCAAACAGTCAAAAACAGTTGCACAACAAACAAGCAGATACACATTTATTAATGTGGATTTTAGTACATCGATATGAACATATTTAGGCATAGGACATTAACTGGATTCAAGGTTTACCACGGTTTGGAAGAGTCAAGGTTTTACAGTTTTTCTCAGTCACTTTGCTGCACTTCTCACAACACTATTTACATCTGCACAACAGTTAATGAATTCCTCAAAACTTTACAAAAATTCATAAACAAAATAGTCATTTGTGCACATCATAGTAGCAGTTTCTCATTCCTTCCAACAAACTGCAAATGCTTTTGGACATCAATTACTTTCATACAACTATCTGCTGTTTTATAACATTATCATTTGCTTATGTCATGTCAGTCAAAATTAACTAAACTTGTGGATGGTGAATAGTCATTCCTTATAAAACTAAAAGTCCTCATTTCATTACTTGAGTCATTACATACAAAAATGTTGAACTAGTTGTCAAATCTGTCAAGCTCATTTTATTTAAAATATGTAAATCTTTTTTTTAATGTCTTCTAAAATGAACAATTTGACGAATGATTTACAGACCTGTGTATGTTGTAGGTTCAGTTCCAATATGTACAGCAATATTGTTTTCAGTTGTGCACAGCTCTACTCAAAGGAAGTTTGTTTGTTGTAAATAAAGCTGTTTTTATTCTTTTGCAAAATGCTGCGAATGAATTAGAATTGCAAAGAGCAAATGCAGTAAAAATGTGAAACAGACATATCCAGTGTCTTGTACTCAGATACCTCACTAAATGCAGTGATGTCTAACTTTACTGTAGCTTTCAAATGGCTGTGCAAATAGTATATAGTGTTGTCTTGAGCATTTTCAGAAAGTGTCACCAAAATCTGACTTTTTTGCATTGGAAAAAAATGTAAAGTGTCATAATGAAAACATGACATATGGCATTTGAGTGTCTTGTTCATAAACAATGGTGGCAGGATTTTTTTTTATTTTGATGACACTGATACTTTCATTGGCATGAATACTTGAATTTGAGGAATGAGCTATCCATTTTAAGCAAGTGACACGCTTTTGCAACTAGGTTTTGCAATTTTTACTAATTGTTTTGAGAAATGCATTAATTGCTGTGCAAACATCAATAGTGATGTGAGATATGCACCAAAGCCACTGAGAAAAACTGTAAAACCACAAACTTTCTGTTATACCATTCATATGCAGAGCTCAAAATTGTGACCGTTTTGGTCACATATGCGCCCAAAGTTTATTCTATGTGACTTCACAATATATTTGGGAGCATTTGTGCAACTGCATATAATGGTTGTAGTGTGACCTGTGTTGATTTTTTTCTAAAAACGTGCTGACTTGGTCTTCCCTGTTGCTATATTGGTTCATATTACTGTCAATAACTCAAGGCTTTCTGCTGTCAGATGACAGGGAGCTTTTGTGACCACGGGACATACAAGGTTTGAGTTTGAGGAAGACACAATGAAAACAGGTTTGCAAACCCACCTAAAGTTACAAATAATAGTGCCGATGACATTGATCATGTGGTGAATGTTGATCTGCCAGCTTGGAGATTGCTAAGAGACTCAGAGTGGTTCAGCTGTTTAATGGTCCAAAGCTCGATGCATTGCATTCACTGCGATTTCCGTGTAAATGGCTGCGAAATGTACAATCTAAAACTGTATACATCATCACCAAAGAAGCTTGCTTTTACAAAGTTTAAACTGAAACTGCAGCTCATGACAAAGTATGGTACTGCGCGGGTGGTGATCATGAAAATCCTGCTTTGCCTCGCTCATATATTGGGTAGGCTCGGCTGACTTGTCTGCTTTTCCACAAACACAGAAATATGTAAACCAGCTCATAACAAGACTGCACATTTAAAATGACAAACCGAAACTAAAACTTTTTAAAAGAGTGGTAGAAGTGAGACTTTTCTTCCTTTCTTTTGTCCGTTCTTTCTTGAGATGCATATTATTTTTTCTAATTAGTTACTGATGACTGCTTTGCAGCTTTCAGCATTGAATTGAATGATTTATTATAATCTTACGTTTATGTTTTGTATCAAAAATAATATTGATTAAATTGACACGCATATATAAATAATATGCCCACTGCAATGCTTCATTTTTTTTTTGTTTTTATGCAAACCATAGATTTTATTTTTCATAATGTAACAGTGGGACTTTTTTATAGGAGATAACTCACACTGGTGTACATTAAAACAGCATGATAATGAAAAATGTAATTCATTGTTAGTATTATTGTCATCATAGTCATCATTAATATTTTATAATTATTAGACATTCATTTTAGAATCATTGTACAAATATCTCCAAGTCATTACAGAATTAGTTGTTTCTGTTTTTGTTTATTTTTTCCTGATTGATGTTGTTTTCAAATACAATAAATCTGTTAATATACAATTTGCAGTGGTGCTCATTCTTTTTGGTGGGTGTACATTTTCCTGGTACTACCATATTTTTAAAGTTGGGAGCACCGGGGCTACCAAGTAAAAATTACATTTTGAGCCCTGCTATAGTATATGTAAGTTTATTTTTTCAATGTTTTTTCCTGACTATTTTATTTTTCAGAGCAACAGTATCTTCATCAGAAAAGAACCCTCCTCATCAAAAGCTATTTGTCAGCCCACGAAAACATTTGAAAAACATATTGTTTACATACCAACATCCAAACATGCTGAACTTGAACAGTGCAGTGGCTTATTTTACATCCAAATAAAAAAAAAAAAAAGATATCCAAAAATGCCTTTTCAAGTTGTAAAGAATCTGTTTTTTATTAATAAAGACAGCAGATGTCAATGATTTATTTGAATTATATGTTTCAAAATATTTTTAATATTTAAACATAAAACATATTGTGTTTAATTGGGGGGAAAAAAGTAGTTGTTTTTACCCAGACTGACAATTCAGAGCTGAGTATCACAGACAGCTGTGTAATAATATTGTATAGCATGCTTAAGAAATCATGAATTTCAAAGACAGATCTGTAAGAGGTGTAAACATTTAAGTTGGACAATGTATGTATATCTGAATCCAATCCTGTGTGTTGATCATTACTCACTGAGCGGTTGATATATAAATGTATATTAAAAATATATAATGCAGAGCTGTGGCATAAAGGACAAGACTGCACCTTCTAGTACCCAAATGTCTGCAGATTTATGCAAGCACATAATATGAAACCTTGACTGAACCTTTGTTGGACAGAAGGCTATAATAGCTGAGATTTAATGTTTTAAATCAAATGTTTTATGAGTATTCAGCACCACTTCTGCAATGGGGGAGAAAAAAAAAGACTGCATTAGCTCAAAGAAGAAAGAAAAAGGGTCTGAAACAAAGCCAGATTCTGCCAGCATAATACCACCAAAAGCCAACAGTGAGGCGGACTGGTGAGCTTCCAGCATGTGTCTGGCATGTGCCACTGTCCCGACAGGGTTATCTGCTCTGAGGCAGAGATAATCAAGAAAAGCTCAACTGTCTCTGTGAAAGAAGTGATTCTAATCCAAATAACCCAGACCTCTGCATGGGGAAATCTATGCCGATCTGTCACTCAGCACTGCTCTCTGCTCTTATTGACAGCTAACATGTCTCCTGGCAAAAACATTCAGCTGGGCCACGGCAAGTGGTGACATTTCTGGGTTAGCACTTTCTCTTGAAATTATTAAAGACACAAAAGCTGGAATAGGGCGCTTAGAATGTGCCCTCATTATGTTCATCACAGGAGTGCGTTATATTTCCCAGTGCAAACTTTGCTATTTTTCTCCATGCGTTATTTCATGTTGACCAATCAGTTGAGACTGATATGATCTAGTGCATTTTCTAAATTTAGAACTCATTGTTTAACAGCAGGATTTCAATGATACTCTATAGATACACATACTCAAAATTAGGAATGGGACGATAACCGTTTTCAAGGTATACCCTGGTTTGGAAAAGTCAAGATTTTTTAAACAACCCCAATGTTCTACAGTATATGTACATTTATTTTATTTATTTATTTTTTGGTTTGTTTCTAGGACAACAGTATCTCCAGCTGAAAAGACATCCAAAGATGCCATCTTAAATTGTAAAAAAGCAGAAGTCAATCATTCATTTGAATTATTTAGCCTGTCATGTTTACTGTTCCAAAATATTTTACATTTTTCTCAAAATAAAAATATATTGTATTCAAAGGAGAAAATGTTTTTTTTTTTTTACCTAGACATTTAAAAAGAATATGTTATAGAGCAGTAATCACAATACGGTGAAACTGATATATTTATCCAATGTAGGGATGGGGGGTCGACTCCAAAAGAGTCAATTCCTCGACTCTCAATGGACCTAGTACCGAAATTGACTCCAGGACAGGAATTGACTCCCAGAGTCGAGTCTGTATTTTCAATCCCTTCTGAACGAAGCAGTTATATTGCACAGTTGTAATGCTCATTCTCAAGCACGATGATCACCAAAGGAATTCGTGCTCACACATTCTGCGCTTTTGCTTTTGAATTTTGTGACCACGAGCACTTTAGGCTATTATAGTGCTCGGATAAAGTTTGCTTTCAGTTTCAAATTCCTATAAAGCACACCTTTTTTCTTTCTTTTTCTTTTTTCTTTTTTTTTTTTTTATTAAAAGCTGTTTTATTCTAGCTGAAATAAAACAACTAAGAATTTATCCAGAAGAAAAAATATAATCAGACATACTGTGAACATTTCCTTGCTCTGTTAAACATAATTTGGGGAATATTTAAAAAAGAAAAACTAATTTCAAAGGACGGTTAATAATTCAGATTTCAGCTGTATTTTGTTTATTGATTGGCTGGAGCATCTGTTGCCATAAAAAAAAATAAAGAAACAACAGCAGATTTGGTGCATTCATTGCGTGACGGTCCACTACTCCAGATTATTTTGTTCACTCGGTAGGACTAGTACTCAAGTATTAAAGATTTATATTAAGAAGACATTTAGATTTATGTTATTATTATTTGTTAAACATTTGCAGAATCAATTGTTTTTTTTTTCTTTGTTAATGAACTGCTACACACTTTTTCACTAAATATTACAATAATAAATTTATGTTTTAATTGTCTTCATGATTCCCATGTCATTTTCTAAATTCTCTAAACTAGAGAATTAAAATATGCTATACAAAAACATAGGCTGATAACTATTGTATTTTGAGTGTAGATTATTTAAACTGCTGGTTTTGTGTGACCAGAGGAGAACTGCACAATGTAAAGCTGCAAATGAAGCAGTGTGTAAAGCGTGATATGATACAGCATGTTTAATCTTTGTGCTATAGTCGTTTCCAGAGTCGATTCCACTGACTCCAAAATTATAAGTCGAAAATTAGAGTCGACTCCAACAAACCTGGAACCAAACACCCCTAATCCAAGGTTTTAATACCATCAAAATCTTATACCCACCCATGCCTACTCAAAAGTGACTCAAAGCAAGATATAGTTACTGAAGTTCCAATCATAACCTTTTGTAATCTTTAAAATGAAAAGAATCAGGAGTAAGAAAAAAATACAGATATCCTATAGAATGTTTCTTGAAGTTTACATGAAGGACTATAAACATTTTAGCCAGAAATACAGAGAAACAGAGAAACACCATTATAAACTAATCACAATCATGTGAGGTTGGGTGTAGAATTCATTTGGAATGTTTTGATTTAAAGTACTTTTATACACCCTGTCAAACACCTCTCTAATATTCTGTAACACGTGACAATTCCTAATAATTAGTGTCTTCGCACCAGCTACAGGAACTAGCATACCAGAAACTATTTCCCCCCATATCATTTTAATGGCTGCATTCTCACTAGAAACTCATTAGGAAAGATGTTCATTAGCAGCTTATTGCTACAAAAGGTACTTCCACTGTCAATTACACATTCAATTTCAACATGCAATGCAGTCATATTTAAAAGTGCATATATGCATAATGGTTTTGCACAATATCTGCATTCATATTTAATGCAGCTTTTCTCCACATAAACATTTACAGGGTATGTGCTGAAATCCTAAAAATAATTTCAGTACATTTTTAAGACTTTTTAAAGACCTCAAAATATTTTAAGACCTCGTCGCCACGTCAAGTTCTAATCAGTATCAACCTTTCAATCAATCAAACAGTTGTTAATAAAGACTTGTAGTTAAATTAATTAATAAAGCACTACCATGCGACAGAACTCAGATAAGCTCTGAAGAAACAAAGCTTGAAAGAAGTAATTGTTTTTAACGACAGGCTTCAGCCACTGTTTAAACCTGTCTTTTTCCAACTAGGCGTACGCAAACTTACCTTTTCCCATTTTGCTGTCTGTTTTGCTCTATGGTTTCGATATGTGGAGAGCGTCACATCACCTTCCAGCATTTGTCGCAAATTACGTGACATCACCTGTCACGCACCTGCCTGAACCAATCACGTGGATTGAGCACGCCGTTGTTAATATTAGGAGGAAAATAAATATATTTCTGCTTTTTTTTTTTGTCAAACACTTTGGACAACGCTTGAACACAATTTAAGACCTCGTAAAAATCTGATAAAGACTTTAATACCTTTTAAGGGCCTTAATTTTCCCATAATTGATTTATCAGCTTTTAATACTTTTCAAGACCCCGCAAACACCCTGATTTAAGTCCATTGGGTCTACATTGTCGCAGTTAAAAATGTAGAACCATCTTTATTTAGATATATATATATATATTTTTTTTAATCAACTAATTATTTTAATCACGTTATAGTTACTTTAAATTTGCCTAATCAAACATGAAAAGAAACAAAGTCTAAAGTATGTTCTTATATTGTTTTATTAAAAAACATGTTTTGCTAAAAAACAAAAAAGAAAAGGATTGAGAAGAAGAAACATCTTAAACTGTGTTCAAGTAACTGCATGGGCTAATCTGTTGACTGATAGGCGCACAGAAGCTTTGGGAGGTGCTGGATCAACAATGTTGTCTCTCTGGGAGCGCCTGTGGGTTGTGGCAGTCTGTTTAAATTCTTGACAACGTGACAGTCCATGATCATAGTCCTACAGTGAGCGTCCCAGAGACCGACGAAAGCTAAAGATTAATTATACGATTAGCTCTGCCCCCACACATTTGTATGAGGCCTTGGAGATCCAGCAGAAAAAAAAAAAAAAAA
>CAIGQZ010001108.1:29264947-29283571 GCA_903798205.1 Danio tinwini
TTTTTTTTTTCTTTGGGGCACAGTCCTTTACTTCGTCCATTGGTGAAGTTTGTTCCCTGCCATTGGCTAGCTTGGTTGAGACTTGTGCAGTTGCGGATCAATGGATTTGCTCTTCTGTGTTTTAACTTTCAGCAGTGAAATTCAAACCACATTGACCTGAACTAAACTGAACTCTGAAAGCTGGACTGATACATTTTCAATTTACTAGAACTTCTATGTTAAGCTGCTTTGACACAATCTACATTGTAAAAGTGCTATAGAAATAATTATGAATTGAACTTGGTCACGTAATTTATCCGGAAACAGCAATGTTAAATCCCAACATTAGATTGGTAACAGTTTTTTTCCATATGTGTGTCTTCTCCATTAATTGTTTTATCAATTACATCTCACCATGAGAAGTACAGGGTGTGGCGCGCAGTTTCAAATGCATGCGCCTCACAGTGAATGTGTGAATGAGAGCCCTGCATTTTTTTTTGACATGTTTGTTTGTCCAGCTGTGTTAATTTTCATTTCAGAGCACAACAGTTCTCCAAGTTCTTCCCTGCTCACGACCATGTTGTTTGCGTGTTTCTATGGCAAATTCGATGGGAACTTCAGTAACGCAGAGGGAAGCATCACGTGTTACGCCCAAGTGTGCCACAAGCCTGAAGTGAAGGTCTCGGCCGTTAGACCGCCCTCTGGGGGCTGACAAGTCATAAAGCCTGCCTCCTCCGTGTTAATGAAGGAGACATGAGACCAAATAAAAAAAAATAATTACACTTGCATTAAAATGATCCAAAAGATGGTTCTGGTCAGTTAAGGCACTGGTTATCAGATGATATAGTTGCAGACCTTCATTTTTGTAAAGAGTATGCTTTGAGCAGTAATTTAATGCTGGGCATGTCATCGTGATTGACAGCTGTGATTTACAGTTTCTCAAAGCAGACAACGGCGTTTCGGCAGGAGATTGAAGTGTTATTATTCGATTTCTGTGTTATTTTACCATGATAAATTGAGTTCCTCAGCAGTAAAATATACTTTCTGACAAACAGGATCTGGTGGAACACTGTTTATTCGGTAAGGTCAGGGCATTATCAGTTTGCTGATACACGCCTAACCACCCAGATAGCAAAAAACACGCGGGCCAGTTCCGACTTGACTCTCGCCTGCCGGAGACTTACCCCTCGGCCCGCCTCTGTCTGCGGTACCTACTCGCGCACATTACTCGCGGGCCGATCTGATTGTTGCTAGAACAGATACATTTGCATCCGGAAGTTAAAGAGAATTATGTTATTTAATAAATTCCCCATTTATTGTATTTTATTGTCATCTACTCTCACCCCAACCCTAAACCCAATCGTCACAGTAACCTAAAAACACTAGTTGTACCGAGTATTGTTTATGTTATCTATTAAATTACCCAATAAATTGTATTTTTAATGCCTACCCTCAACCCCAACCCTAAACCCAATCGTCACAGTACTGTAAAATATTAATTATTGTTATAGTGTCATAAAAAATTTCTGCTATATTAATGTGCATATCACACTTCCGGCTGGCCGCATATCCAATCTAGATTTTACCCTGGCTCGGATGCGGCAGCGTTGGCTCGCTAACGGCCGCCGTATCTGGCCCGATTGACTCGGGCAGTGAGTCCATAGGCATCCGGGCCAGATGCGGCAGCCGTTAGCGAGCCAACGCTGCCGCATCCAAGCCAGATCGGCCCGCAAGTAATATGCGCTGCGGCCCAGAGCTGGCGCGATTAAATCTTCGTATATAAAACCTTACCTTTGTTAACGTTATTACAACCATTTGTGTTGATAAAACAGCAAACACAGGCTCCTATGTAAATGCAAAGTGGAGATTAGCGAGCCTTTGTTAAAGTGCAGACACCAGCGGTCAAGTGAGAAGTTCGGGGGGTGTGGTTGATTTGATGTACAATCGTTTGGTTGGAAGTTCGATTCCGCAGTCCTTCTGTGCATGCCCAGGCTCCAATTTCAGCAGTCTTTTGCAACAGTTTGTGCTCGTCACGAGGCGTTTTTTCCGTCACAGCGTTTAATGGAAAATGGCGATGTCGTAACGTCCATATTTTATACAGTCATTAGTTACGCCTGTTTCACACCGCAAGCAAAAGCAGTGCGTGAGCAGCGCGTGCGCAGTGCGTATGGAGAGCAGAAGCAGTTCGCCTTTCACACCAGCTGCATCTGCAGCGCGCAGCTCTTCAGCAGTTGCTGCACAGATCAATCTATCTCGGTCTATTCTATCTAGTTACCTATCTCTCTCTCTCTCTCTCTCTCTCTCTCTCTCTCTCTCTCTCTCTCTATATATATATATATATATATATATATATATACAATTTATTTTAACTTTTTATCTGCATTAGGGCTCACGGCAACTTTCTCCTATGCTGTTTCATTAACCTGCAAGACTATATTTATAGATCATACAGTACTGTATGCTTCTCAGGCTCTATGAGGAGTGTCATTCATGTCTGGTGCACTCAGAAAACTATAGCATGTGATACCATGTCATTTTGAAAATCAGTGAAAATTGATTTTCATTCAAACAAATTGATGTAAACATCACACTCAAGTTAATCAATAAAAAAATGATTTATCACCCAACCCTAATATGTTTATAGTAGTTCTTTTTATAAACGTTGAATGAAAAAAAAATGAATTTGCCCACATAATCTTTATTCAAACACTTTCCCTCGCCCTTAAAATAACTTTTCTTCACTTCCTGGTTATAGAAATCCCCACCCCATATCAGTGGGTCTCAACAGTCTTGTTTCTGCTCTGAATTTGTTCATTCGTCAAACTTTTATTCATTTTGTTAGCAATGCCTGTCTTTCAACAATCCAATCAGTTCCCAAAGAATAAAATCATGCAATGCCCTGTATATTTCTTAGCTTAACTTCCATTTCCTAGCAACTTTAAAGATCAAAGTGGCTAATATAAAGCCTGACTGATTTCAAGTTTTTGTATATGCAAAACAAATATTGAACACAGTACTTTTTTTTCCTCATTACTTCATAATGTTTATCTTATTCTATTTTTAACATTAAGCTTTCTAGATAGACCATAGTAAAGCTCAATTGCAATTGCAATAAGAGTTGTCACCTAACATCTCTAGGAATAGAAAGACAATACATTTAAATTAAGACTAGTCATTGCAAAAAAAAAAAAAAAAACTAAACTCAACAAAACAATTTCATCGTTGTTTGTTTTTTCTTGAATTTTCCTGTTTATCAAAAATCTATTTAATATTTTCCCCAACATATTACTTTAGGTGAACTAATTTTGGACTGTGATCTTAGATTTTGTTGATCGATTAGTTCCAGTTGTGTCATTAATCTAATGTATATGCATAATTATATTAGTGTAAAGCATCCTCTAGAAAATATTAATTTAGAAAGAGAGATCTGTGAGGGGTGTGCTCATGTATGCTGAGCGCTATAAGTAATTGCTCTTGTTTATACATAAATTACTGCTATCACTACAGCAAAATTAATAATATTAATAAGCATGAGATTAAATCAAACATACATTTAAGATTACAAATCACAGAAAGACAGATAAATAGATATATAGATAGATAAACAAATTTTAACTTGTTGAACTAAAAAGTATTACTAAAATGAACAACAACAACAACAACAACAACAACAACAACAACAGCAACACATTAGAACAAAGCTAAACAGAAACAGTATTAACAATATATAAACAGTATAGTATAAACAATATTAAAATAACATAATAAAAGTCAAAAACAGTATATTTCAGTACATTTGCCATCTTTAAAAGTGTATCATATAATAATAATAATAACAACATCAACAACAACAACAACAACAACAATAATAATAATAATATTTATTATTATTATTATTATTATTAAGATTTAAAAAAAATATATGTTTGTAAAATAATACTGCACTACAAATACATTGGTCTTTAAAATATTATTGGGAGAGCAAATAACTTTATGTCACTCTGCAATACTATTATAGACATTTTTCTTCCACAAATAAACAAATTTAATCTATGTGAATAAAAAGTAAACCCCATTTAACCACTAGTTGCAGAGGTCCAGATGTAGCAGTGTAACCTCTCACTCTAAATATCTAATATCCTAATATTCTAATAAATCACTCTAATATTTTCTCTTTGAGTCCAACATTCCAGAATCCAAAAGCAGCTTTAAAATGGATGGGCCTAAAAGAGCAATTACTAATATTGTAGAAGCTGAGAGAGATTCGATATATATATATATATATATATATATATATATATATATATATATATATAGGAAAGGTTCTGGTGAGTTCTAAATGTGAACCCAAATATGTGATTCACATTTAGATTTAGATTTGTGATTCACACAGACCCATTACTCATCATATGAAGCTACCAATATAATGTTTTAAGGATTTATAGGATGGTAACCACAGTACTGAAATTGCATTACAGTGTATTAACACACAAATGCCAGCCCATGATTACCAGAATGTGTCTGTGATGCAACAATCTTCATGTTGCATCATTAAAAATGGTGCAGCGGCTGGTGACGATAGCCTGTTCAATTAAATTAGAGGGCATTCCCTGAAAGAGTTTCTGACTGTGTTGATTACCATCTACAACTCCATGGCAAGTAAATAATCTGACTCGAGCAATGAAGCATAAAGCATATAATGACTTTGTGTAGATAGTTGCAGATTTGAAACATGATCCAAAAACAAGCTTGAGGGTGTAAAAGCAAGCACGGTAATGAAGCTCTTATTAAGTAATGAATAAAACAAAACAACTAAAACTAAACTAGGTTTGCCCCTCACTAAAAAGTTTGACTGTGATGCTTAGACATTGACCTCTCACTACAAAAAACTGTTCCATGAACATTTACAATTAGTGAACAAGCAAAAGTGTCCTAAAATAAGTTCATTGCTTAAACCCCATTCACATTACAGGCAACACGCAGCAACAAGTGACAATTCAGGTCAATGAAGAGCTTCCAACTTCCAACAATCCCCAGCTCTATAAGCAGCAAGATGTGGCCATGTCAAACGGTGGAACAAATTTGAGAATCAACTTTATGCAAATCATTAAGCATCGACCATCATTAGAGCTCACAAGATCCTCTCTCATCTCATGCATCAGCTGGTTGTATGGTCTGTGCTGTAGAGCTATACAGACTGCTGTTTACTGCAGATAAATAGCCAAATTCAGAGACAATGTACTTTTTTTGTTGTTGTTCATCTTCAAATCACCAACCATAGCAAAAGGCAGCTACAAAGTCGCAAATACTGTAAATGAGACTGATTGAGTTTAATGAGTCTAAATGAGTTCTATTTGAAGTTATCCTTATATGAGGAAATACATTGTTATTTTACTTAAATTAATAAACAAAATATTTCTAACTATTTCTACATGCAATGGCCATAACAGTCAAACTGACCGCATGCATTTCAGTGTCCACAACTTTTTGTCATGCCATTGATTAACTGAGCCTCTGTTGCCTAGCAACTTTGGCTAACAAAACACATAATTTTCAAATAGCTGAAACAACTTTACTTCAGACATGTCTTTCAAAGCAACATTTCCACTGCTACACTGTAAAAATATTCTATGTTGCCTTACATTTTTTGTTGAATTAATTTAACTTTTTTAGTCATCTCAACTTATATTAATTAAACAGACTAAAATATTAAGTTAAACTTTATATAATTTACAAAAAATGTTGCAATCTGATTAACTTATTAAAATAACTTAAAGCAACATGAAACTTATTGTCAACATCACTTGTTGAAACTTGAAACAACATCACTTGTTGTTTCGACTTATATATATATATATTTTTTTTTTTTACAGAGTATGAAAAAAGAACAGTGCTCTTGCTTGTGGTATACACTTTGCAAATGGTACTTTGCATAATTACTCATTCAATTATAGGCTATGCTACAAATAAAGTCATGTTTGTAGGGTAATGGCTTTATAAAATTTGACAACAGACAAAGCTTAATTCTAAAATCTCAACAGAAGCTTTGAATGTAAATCTGATGTGACAAATTATCAGTTTGTTGCAATATTCAGAATAACTGCAATTGTCATTAGTAGTTATAGAATGCTGGTAGTTCCAGTGTTAACTATCTGACAAAACTTATTTAACCTTATTTAACCACCACCCCCTCCTCATGTGGTCATCAATGAAAGACAAAACCCAGACAGGGCAATAAAAGGGATAATCTCAATGGACAATCAGGTTCAACTCTGCAGCTGTGCAGGGCAAGGATCTTCTTGGCACACAGTAACATATGATGACATATACAGTATAATACTGTAAGTTAAATGTTCAATATGTTGTGCAGCTGTGGGTTAATGATAGCGGTAAACTTTGCTCATCACAATGGCTGCTGCAGCTCCAGCAGTCTCTCGGAGTAAATCAAAACTCACTGATTGCATCTCATTTCACCTACTGTAAACAAACATTTATCAAAATGTGTCCCACAGAGGAACATAACCATTCAGTAAAAACACACTTGTATGATGTCTCCCTTGAAACAATTTTGCTTTTTGCTCTAGCAAGTTTCTGTTTGCACTCCCATGAGCATATTTTTATTGTTGTACACAATCTGTTGTATAAAACAAGCAGCTGATGATAAAAAAACTATTTAACTAAATAAGTGGATTTTTTTGCCTGTTTAATGCACATAAATGAATAAATGAATGAATGATCCCTCAATAAACTCTTGACTACCATTTACTGATTGTAAGGTAGTTACTATGCATTCATCTGATCAATTCAAATAATTGTTTTGAAACTGTACAGTATTATCAGTCTGACAGGAGTAATAATTCTGGAATAAAATCTGGAATAATTGGAGGACAAATGAAGACTGAATGTGTCAAGTTAAAATAATGATATCAATTATATCCAAAAATTAACCAGAATAAAGAAAAATACACTTGACAAAACGCATGATACAAACAATTGCATTTCAATAGCAATTTCATGACATATCATTTGTTACAGAGCTTTAATAATTAAAACATTGCTGTGTGTTTTGTTGAGTTGAGAACTCTTTTTTTTTGTGGTTGCATGTTGTGGCATCATGTCCTGTTTATGGTTTGTTTAGAAGCCTTTGGTCCACATTGCATTCCAATTTCAGTTCACATGACAGTTTGTTTAGAAGCAGAGCAAGATTCATCATATGAAACAAAACAAACCTGCCAAATGTGAACACCCCCCTTTTTTATTATTAAAGAGATTTCAACTCCTTGTGTAAGGGAAGTTGAATGCATTGATAGTCATGTAAGGATAACTTCAACTTTTGTTGAACAAACAAACAGTAAATAAAAAAACAAACAATCAAACAATGGCATCCACAGTAGTGAAAAAATGCAATGGACTACTTTTTTTAATTATTCAGTATATTCAATTCAATTCAGTTCATATTTTTGTTTCAAAGCAGGTTAAGTTTAAGTAGATTGAAATTTAAACTGCGTCAGTTCAGTTTTCAGATTTGAAGTTCAGATCAGTTCAGTGTTGCTTAATTTTCACTGCTGAAAGACCAAACACTAAGAGCATATCCACCGATGCGCAGCTCCACAAATATATCTTCCTTAGAGTTTAAGAAAAGAGAAACACAAACAGGTTTGGAACAAGTGCAATGTGAGTAAATGACAACTTTTTTTTTTTTTTACTATTCCTTTAAAGGTGCAGTAGGTGATCTGCCTAAATGCTAACCTGTTAGCATAATATCTTTTGAATACAATCCCTTCCCTGTCGTCCAAAGCCACGCCTCTAGAAATCACAAACGCGCACATTAAAGATGACAGAGACCCACTAGATTATGTCATTAGCCAGTTAGAAAACTTTATAGTACTTTATTATACAATTCTGAATGAAAAACTGTATTATGTCTAGCACATTTTCAGCTGTGTAGTTAGCAAGCAAAACATGTCATAATGTGCAATATTTCATGCATGCAAGAATCGCTGGTCTCACGTTCTCGTATGCTTTGTCCTAAAGTGACTACTGTATGCTTAGTGGTTGACTGGCGGGTTGCAGGAATTACACTTAAATTATTACTAAGCTATACGTACATGCTATTTCAGACCGAATATTCAAAGTAGCATGGTAAACAGTATAGGGAGCACGTCACAGGTTGTCATTGTTCAAAAATGAATCAATGTGACGTGAATATAAAACCAACTTCACCTCAGTAAAGCAGGCTGTGGAATAGCGCTATTTACTTGTTTTGTTGTTAAACTAAATAAAATATACATTATTGATGCTGTAAAAAGTCCCTTATGAAACTGAAAATAGTCACACCAATCTTTCTCTGGATGATTTCAGTGGCTGAAAAACACTTTTTTGCATATAACCCATTCGTAAAACAATAAAATCTACATCAGCTTTGCGTGACTGACACTTTTGAAACATAACATTAACTGTCTAAAAGAAATATCTCAGAAATCTGATTCAAGATTTTAAAAAGTTCTGATTCAGCATTTGTTTTTGCCGTTGTCAGTGTGCATGTGACGGCACGTGAACAGAGGTGCGCAATTATAGGGGTCTACATTTGTTGAACATTGTTAAACAGTTTGGGCTATTAGAATTATGAGAATTATCGGCCTGGCAATATGTAATTGGATAAACAATTTTTAGTTTTATGCCTCACCCAGAATATAAAAATGCATTTAGATCATTGATTTTAATCATTACTATTGAAATGTGAAGAGAATTTTAACCAGCACAACAAAAATGTTTATGAAACAATCATCTACTGCACCTGTTACCCTTCACTCAATTTTGGGGATTTACACCTACCTAACTTTAAACAGTAACAGTTCCTGACTCCAGTAAGCTACAAACACAAACTGGGTATCATTGGAAAGAAGACACTTTGAGCTTTACTGTGGTAAAAGGGGAAGTTACATGTTAAAAAATAATAAAAAAGTTATACATTATGAAGTCATGAGAAAAATAATTATTGTGTTTTTCCATATACAAACACAGTAAAACATTAATGTTAAGTAATGTCCTAGAACAAAATATGACTTTAAGGCCAAGTGTCTCATGAGTGTATATTTCAAATATGATGAAGGTAGCATGCAAAATAAATTTCTGTACAAAAGTTAGCTGAGACTACATCGGTGTCCTCCTTACCCTCACCGTCAGAGGCACTTTCTCAAAAACAACTATCCCAAACACGTTTACAGTTGCTGAATAATTTGGTCTACATTCACAGTTTATGTATCTTTGAAAAGAAGACACTCTGGGCTTTATTATCCATCATCTAGAGTTTATAATGCTCAAAATAAAAATAAAAAAGCTATAGATGCTTAAGTAAATGTAAAACAAATTGCACCGCACTAAACATTTTATTATTTCATAAACTAGTTTTAATGAAATTAGTCCTGGAGCAACACATAAAAGTAATAGGTCAAAAGCTACATATCTCCTGAGTATATGTTTTAAATTTGATGCCAATATCATGCAAAATAAAATTTCTGGAATTATTTTTCTGAGACAACATCTTGTGATTTTTCTCCCTCTCCTTGTTTATGGAGAGGTCTGATAACCACACATGTACTGGGGTTTCTAACACAACTGTTTTAGGCTTTTCACATATCACAATTTTTTTATTGTAAAATAATAGATAGAAACGTATAGTTTGAATGATTTATTTGAGCACAACAAGTACATTGTGTGAAATAAGTCCAGTGCATATGCAACAAAAAGTCTTACAAGAGTTGTTGTTTTGCTGTCTCACATTACTCATGGCTGCTGCTTGAAATCCACTCCACAGCAGAAATTCAGCTACATGACAAAAAAAAAAAAAAAAAAATAACAGAATTAGGATTCTATTGTAAACAACTGTATTTCCCCCCCTTGTGTAACAAACACAATTTACCCTGATGCCCTTTTATAGATATGATAATTATTACAGACAGCTTACAGCAGCCATTCAGATAAATGGCAAACATATGATAATGCCAAACATTACTAAAAGATTATCGCTACCGGAGAGACATTCACACTTATACAAGCAGGCTTCACAGAAGAACTGAGACGTAAACAATGTAATACAACTCACCGTTAGAAAATACTAGAGTACTCTTCATCCAGGTCATGTAAGTATCAGTTCTCCTTAGAAATATTCTCTTCTTCGCATCAAACAATCTCTCAAAACTCTCTTCAGCAGAGCAAAACTTTTGACAATCTATTTTCATTGTTTACCAGCCGCTCTGCCGTTAGCTCAAACTGTTAGCGGCTGTGCAGCAGGGGGCAGGTGGGTCACGTGATGATTGACAGATCGCTGAGCCAGTGACAGCAAAAAGACTGCAATATCACTACAGCTGACCAATAGATGTTTATATATTGAATATATCATGCAGCCATTGGTTAAATTATCCATCAGTCAAACTAAGAAGGAAGTAGGAGGTACTGGTACTGATCGGTTGGCAGCCTATGCAGAGTCAAAACACTCGGCTTTGTTTAGATTTTATTAACTATAACTTTGACTTTTTATTGAGTTTGTGGTCTCATTTTATCTGTAACACTGTAAGCTATGACATCGAGTTGCCTTTTACTACAAAGATGCTGTTTTTGCGTGTAAGTAACATGGTAAAGCATGGTAAAACAGGTCTCTGGCACAAATGGTGACATAAACAAATGAATAACCATGCATAATTCAACACTATCGTGTCGGTGGACTAAATGTGCTTGATGGGATGTTTTTCTGTGGACTCTTACCTTTCAAAATAAACCGTGATGTACAGCAATGAATGCGTGTGTGTGCTGTTATTACTATGATATGTACTCCATGTCTAATAAGCATTTTCTGTTTAACTTACACAAAATTTTTAACTTTATACGCTTCCCATTGAAAAACAACTAGCTGCAATGGCTGCTGGAGGGTTGTAGCTTTAAACTGATGTACAATTTGTCAAGTTTACTCAAGTCCATCTCGATGTAATCTACAGGACACCCGCGTTATAAAATAAATAATAATTAGAAAATTAATACAAAGGGCCAGATTTACTAGCAGCTTCTACCAGCACAATCTGTTTTTCTGGTGTTAAAAACAGTACTGTCTGTATTTACTATACATGCAAAGAAACATCTGCACTGAAAAAAGATGTGGACACAGCACATTTTGTGCCTGATGTGCTTAAATATGCATATATGCAAAAGACAGACAAAAAATTTTATGGGAGAGGAGTATTTTTTCTGAAAATTTACTCATATTTTTCCCAGTTCAATGTGGAGTATCTCATCAATGATTAATATTGTTTTCTAAAGTGAAGGTTATATTTTCTAATGCTAAATACACCTGCATTAAGTGTAAAAGGTTTTTAGCAAAACAATATTCATAAAAGTAAAGTAGCACATTCATATTGTGTGTGTTTAGGGTGTGTTGAAGCGTGCATTTAGTAGTTTAGTTTAGGAGTGCTGGGTGGATAAACATTGACCCGAAAGATTACTGTTGTGTTTGCGATAAGGAAAAACGCTAAACACATGCGGGCATTTCTTCTTTCTATTTACCAAACTAGTCTGCAGTAACAAAAACAGGAGATGCAATAAAAAACAAACAGATGGCCATCCAAAAAGTAGCTCAGGGTTATACAAAGAGTGACCAACACAAAATACATACAGATGTCACCACTTCAATATGTTCCCTCTGTCACTGTGCTTGCTGTTGCTGCAGCAGTAGTAAGTGCGCCCACAGCTTTTGACCGCTGGGTGGCGATTTAACCATAGATTTTCAGCTTTGCCTCTTCACAATACTAGATAGGACGGTACTGTATGTGTACCTTAAGTGATGTGATGTGTTTAATTACAATGTAATTTTGTTTGGTTGTTTTGGTTTTCTTAATAATAAACATGCTTATACACTTTTCCTGATATGTGAGTTCCATCTCACACTCAATACACTACATATACTATAGTATAAATACAGCACTACAACATACAAAAGAGAGAGATCGACTTAGAATGTTACTTACCTGTTTAATAATGATTTGATCAGCTGTAGTTAGAAATTATGCTGAGCTTTTCTCCTCTAATGCTGCGTTCAAACCAGATGCGAAAGCGCTACACGTACGTGATTTACATGTTAAGTCAAAGCAAATACGCAAATGGACATCCTGAGGTGCGATACGTGAGAATAAGGACATTCACGCTGCGTCAACCAATCAGAAGCTTTCTCTTGTAGGGGCGGGATTATGACGTAGCGCCTGTTGTTGTTGTCCCTGGGGAAAATCTTCCTGCCGACAACGAACAACAGTTCATCAAACGGCTCAGTCTGAAGCACCACTGAAAGCTCCATCATCCAGGTACAGTTTCTGAAGGAGTTGATGAACTCACAAAGCTGGGTGCACCTCTGAATGGATCTAGTGGACTCAGACACGGCTCCAAACAAACTGACACATTTTTTCAGCTTTCTTAAAGCACATAAACACAGCTATTATCTGAACAAAATCTATGTTAGCCATTCAGCAATTAACCTAGAGTCACCAGGCAGACAGAAACCCCGCCCATGATGTTAATATGTGTCTATTGTGTAGTGAATTTGAGGTTCAAATGAAGCGGATTTGAACAAGTAAACATAAAATGTTCAAATGTCTATTTACATATGAATCACGCAATTTATTTGCATGTTCCATGTTTAGTGTGAACACAACATAAGGGCTTATTATGCGGTCTCTGTCACTGTCTTATAGATGGACAACATCAACCGGGGCTGATGGATGCCGATGCGCTGTATCTCTGAAATTATAGATATTTAAAATAGGCACTATCCTTATAAATAACCTGCAGAGTTGCAATCTAAACAACTACATTCTCATCTAAAAAAGCCTCAAAAGTATAGTATGTTGTCCCACAGTATTTGTTAAACTGTAGTGAGTTATTCATCTGCTGTCACTCTATGTGGGTGGAGTAATATACAAAAGTGAAGAGGATGTCAACAAGGCTTAAACCTAACCCTAGCCAACAGGAGGATTAACAATCTCTAACTTACAATAGTAAATCGCTAAAACTGAGCTCCCGATTCCAATTCAGAATTTGCCTGTGATTGCTTACAACACAACTGTGCTTATTTTAATTTAAGCAACGTGTGAGAAAATCTCAACCTCCCTCTGATTTAAGAGCCTACTGATTGTAGCTCTCCATTTTATTCTCCTCTTCTTTCCTATTTCACCTCTGGCTAACATGCAATACACAGTGGCAGATGAAGTTAGTCATTTTACAGTTGTTCCCAACAGTCTGCACACATGCTGGTCCTTTGGCTATGAGGTTTCTCTCACATGTCTCTGCTGGAACACAAGACATCGGTTGAGTCCAAGCCTCTTCAGCAGAAACCTGCTCCTGGCGAGGTGTCTGACAAACCTGCTGTTGACAAGCTTCTCCCTAAACACTAACTTACACTAATCCAGAACCAGTGCATTTAAATGGAGGAAAAGGGAGACAAGAACTGGCAAGGCTATAAGTAAAAAGGAAAAAAAAGCTCTCTTGCCATTTTATAAAACAGTGAACAGGTGCTTTGTGATGAATCAGAAATGCTTTTCTCTCAACTGCCAAGTCTTTGATGTTTGGATGGGATAGAACCTTACACATAAAAAATAAAATAAATAAATAAATAAAACAAAAGCTATGTTCTGAACTGCATCATGCCCTTTGAATGTAAAGTAGTATAATTTTAGTCAGAGAGAGAGAGAGAATTTCAAAGTAGTCTTTTTGATCATGGCTCATGAAAGTGCCTTGACAAAACATAAATGTGCATCTGTTAATCTGTCTGCATCAAAACAATCATCTGTCATTAGACTATACTAGCTTTTGTTGACACTCACACACATGTATATATAACAGCTATTTATGTTGAAGGCTGAGCATGAAATGTTGAAGTAAAAAGATGGTGACCTTCAGAAAGTGCTTGTTGTTTAAATTTACTTTGAAATTGACTTCTATTATATTAAAGAACTATTATTAATGAACAATATTTAACAACATACATAACTATTACACTCACCGGCCACTTTTATTAGGTACAACTTACTAGTATCGGGTTGGATTCCCTTTTGCCTTCAAAACTGCCTAAATCCTTCGTGGCGTAGATTCAACAAGGTACTAGAAATATTCCTCAGAGATTTTGGTCCATATTGACATGATAGCATCAGGAAATTGCTGCAGATTTGTTTACTGAGCATCCATGAACCATGAATTCTGGTGACTGGAGACCATTTGAGTACAGTAATCTCATTGTCATGTTAAAGACACCAGTCTGAAATTATTTGCACTTTATGAAATGGTGCGTTATCCTGCTGGAAGTAGCTATCAGAAGATGGGTGCACTGTTGTTATAAAGAGAGGGATGGTCAGCAAAAATACTAAGGTAGGCTGTAGCATTGACACGATGCTCAATTGGTACTAATAGGCCCAAAGTGTGCCAAGAAAATATCCCCCACACCATTACACCACCACCGCCAGCCTGAACCATTAATACAAGGCAGGATAGATCCATGCTTTCATGTTGTTGATGCCAAATTCTGACTCTACCATCAAAATGTCGCAGCAGAACTCGAGACTCATCAGACCAGGCAACGTTTTTCCAAACTTCTATTGTCCAATTTTGGTGAGCCTGTGTGAATTGTAGCTTTGTTTAAACTGTAGCAGATTGTCTTGACCATGTCTACATGCCTAAATGCAGTAAGTTGCTACCATGTGATTGGGTAATTAGAAATTTACATTAACGAGCAGTTGGACAGGTGTACCCAACAAAGTGGCTGGTACGTGTATCGGTGAATGTTCCTTTTTTCATCAAAATGGTAAAAAAAAATTAATAATTAAATTAATCTACTACATTGCTTACTTTGTTTTGACAACCCGCTAAAATACACTTTACATCAGCTACTGTAACTCTTAATAACCCTTAAATCTACTTACTACCCTCCTCTTTAGGGATGTGCACACAGGGTTGGCTTAGGGGCTTGAGCCATTACCCCTTTGCCTTTACTGGCTGAAGTGGCCTCAGTGCAATGTAAAGATTTTTTTCACCAGCCGTCTCTGCTGGGCATCTAGTGAATCTACACTTCAAGCCACTTTGTCAATCTTTATTTTGCATTCCAGTGTCTCCACATTGATGGTTTTATTTTATCTGGTAAGTTATCTTTTAGCAATCAAAATACTGGCTCTGAAGACATTTGAACAATTGTTTTGAGAATTAGTTTGAGATTTCAAATGAGTCAGATCATAAATATGTGGTATGGTACAGTATGGTAAAGTCAAGATTTAATCCCTGAGTGTTCCCAATTAAAATACAATAAAAATAATAACATAAAAATATGTTTTATACTACTCTTTAATAAATATTTTTGTTCTTTTATGCTATTCCAGCAGTTAGAGATTTGTCTGTGTTAGATACAAGTAGTGATTCACTTAGAGCCAAACAGAATAATTATAGGGCAGGTAGAATACATTGATATGTACTTGCAAATATGCTTACAGTCATCAGAAAGTCTACTAAGTCTTGTGGGACCATAAAAAATTAAGTGTGAAGCAAACAGATATTGAGCAGACAGTATTGCCTGCTAGATGACATTGAATTGAAAACTTAGTCCCAAATTGCATACTTATGCACTGCTTTATTTATCTTATATTTTATTATTTTATATATTTTTAGAACAGTGTAGTAGTGCATACATGCTGAGAAATCTAAAAATATGAAGTGTACTTTAAATATGCACTTTAAACAATGTATCTTTTTTCAGCTGATAAAAAAAGTGTTACATTTTGCCCACGGTCACAGCTTTGCTTATGTAGCAGAAAGGGAAGAGCTTCCTTTATTAGTTTTTTTTTTTTTTTTTTATTTAGTTTGGATTTTGCAAGCAAAAGAGATGATTATGCCACAAAATATCAATTAGATGATTTATCGTGATATTTCTGGGTGCTATACATGATCAATACTCTGGCGTCAAGTATCAATATTTATCAAAATGTACAAAAAAATCTGAATTTATTAATCTATCTTACTCCGCACCTGTTTTACTGCTTTTGGCTGAAGTATCCCACACCCAGCTGCAACTGGCGCTTCTTCTAATATCGGATCAACAATACATCAGAGTATTGTGCATGCACCGGCGCCATTTAAACCACTGACAGATGAGCCATTGCAATGGTGAAAATCTCAGTCATATGGATACCTTCTTCTGCTCAAGCTAGATATTTGTGTGTTTCAGACATCCCACCTCCCCTGGAAGCTTCCACTAGTTTCTCCCTCACAGATCTGCTTTCAATTTGACAGATTCTTCTATTAAAGTAGGTGGCTTGTGCCCCCAGCCGATGCTATAAGATTGTCTACACAAATATATGCTCAAACTATTTCATTCTGCCTAAATTTATGTTAGATAAAGATATCAAAAAGACATGAACATATAATTTATAGGGCCTTGTGTTTATTTATCTATTACAGACCTTGGGGAATTCTTGTAGATGGTATTATGAAAACTTTGGCTGAAAATATTAGGAAAATAAAAAACGGTTAAAACGTATGTTCTTTTTAAATCGATGACTAAATAACTAATGTTCTCCACTGCCGGAGACATCATAAGTGCTCAGAGGAGACTGTGCTCACCTTCCTGAGCATTCTGATCAGTTACTGTTTTTGAAGAAAAAATATTCATCTAGTGGGATTGCATGATTTTGCATTAAAATAAACCATGGCTAAGCACAAAATGTTTCCATGTTTACATAAAATAAGACGGCCAAGCTGTAATAAGTGTCTTAAGGTTTTTCGTAAATGTACTTTCCTCAAAATTGAGATGTTGCTGCTATGACTAATTTAATTTTGTCACAAACTGCTCTCTGCACATCAGCATTTTTAAGCTTGTTTGACAGCTGTGTGCTTGTTTTGCATTGTTGTAATTCTAAAAAGCATGTGCTGTTAATTAAACAAATGCATATCATAACTTTTTGATCCTTTGTTTACAAGATCGTGATATATCGTGGATGGTTTTCTTGTGATATATCGATATATTGCAGAATCGCTGATATCATCAATATTGGGGTGTTAAGGTTTAACTGGTGCAAAAGATCAAAAGAAAATCGGCACACTGCCACTTTAGCTCTCAAAAAAATGTTTATGTCACAAAGTTTTGACCTACATGGTCTTCATCAACCTGAAACGTTGTGACATTAAAATGTTCTTTTGATCTCTTGCTGCTGTGTTTGTTTTTGATCAAACACCTGCCTTTGAGAATGCCTTGCCTAGATGTGCGCACATTTCTGTTTCATGGTTTAACTGGTGACCGTTTTAACTGGTAACCCTTTCCAGATGTAAACTATTGGTAGTTGTAGATTGGCATGCCTATACCAATTAAATATTATTACTTGATGTCAGTGTCATTGCAAACATTATTGATTTCAATATTTGTATGGCAGAACAGTATATAACTAAAAATAACATAAAGCTGGGGGGTGTCCCAGTGCTCCCAATGGCCAGTCCGCCCCACCTCGTGTTAACTAGTTTCCATAGATTTGCGTTAACTTGTTTCTACAAACTGTCACGCTGACATTTTCTCAGAATAGCTCTGAATGACAAATTTATGTTCTGCTAAATAGTTAAGTTATAAATCACAGTCTTTTAAAAAAATAATAAAAAAAATCTAAAAAAATTGACACACTCGTACACGGGATTCAAATTTGCAAAGAAAAGAGGCACATCATAAGACAAGACATGATCTATCAAACTGAGCTTTTGGTAATTTCATTGAAATTTGGTCAAACCATGTTTTATTATGATTGTAGACTCCTAAAGGTGCCTTTGGACTGAATTGTTTCTCATGCTGACACATGTACATCTAAAGAATTCACAAAAAAATCAATATAGTGATGCACACACAGCAAAGAAAAAAGCATACTTACATACATTTATGAAAGCTAGCAGTAACACCTGACAATACTGTATTAAGTATATAAATAAAATATTATAAAAACAGTTTGATACACTGTTGCTAGATTTTTTTTTCTTTGCTGTGTTTGTATCTTGTTTACAAAAACATGCAAAATGCAATTTTCGTTGACATCAGGTGTTCACAGAAAACAATAAAAAACATTTAGACTATTTTTGGTAGTTTAAACACTGAATCTAGTATTAATGTGACCAAGATTACACATTGAAAGATTGCGATTTTAAAGTAATATTTTGTTGTATAGTATAAGAGGAACAGCGATGTTGTCATTGTAGTAATATTTTGTGAAATCTTTAGATGTACATGTGTGAGCATGGGACACAAGTTAACACGAGTCAAAAGGCACAAGTTAACACGAGTGTACAACTATAATAAACATGGTTTGACCAATTGCGATAAAACATTGTTTTTTCATTCAGAGCTATTCAGAGAAAATATCTGCATGAGAGTTTGTAGAAACATGTTAACGCAAATCATGTGTCCATGAAAACAAGTTAACACAAGTCCACAACCAAAGCAATACAGATGTTGACTAATATGTGTAGTTCTTAATAGCTCAGTTAAATACGTCGTTTGAAACTTGTGTTGAACGTTTTGACTATACAAGTTCGAATCTCATTGATTTCATATAAATTATATATATATATATATATATATATATATATATA
>CAIGQZ010001108.1:29330472-29344319 GCA_903798205.1 Danio tinwini
TGTTTCAAGAGTTCGCCCTTGCTGATGATTGATTATAAAGCGTGTTTGGCATGCTGCCCCGTGAGAGAGCCCTGAGCTTGTGAGATCCTCAAGCCCTATTTTTTTTCACAAAATTGTGAGCTTTCCAAACTGGATACATTTGAAAATGCTGTTATTTGTGTTGTAGTGTGGACTGTGATAATGGAGCCTTTCAAAGTCATGCAAGTATACAGTTTTTCTGCGCTTAAATCTGTTTGCTCTCTATTTTGTTATTAGTTTTGTGAGATTGTTCTTACTGTGTGGTGTACTGAAAACTGTCATCAGCGGGATAGTGTTCTTTGAAGCGGTCCAATAATTTGCTGTATTTGGTGTGGCAACCCTTATGGTCCATAATGTTGTGCCTATCCTCGACAATGGCTCTACATTTCAAAGAGGAGGAAATTAAATAATCATCTGATGGGATTGACACAAGTCAAATATTTCAGTATGGATGAGAAACTTCTGGAAAACTCTTAAAAATGCTTGTATAAACACATTTTGGAAAAATGATTGCCAGAGCAATTTCTTTAGGGGTTTGTTCAAGGGATTCAAGGCAGCTTGATAGCAAAAATCTTTCGTGAAAACATCACTTTGGCTATTAAGAACCTACCATTGGGCCTTAACAATTATGTGGTAAATGACAAGTGTTTTGGGGCTTCTCCTTCTGTGATGTGAAAGCCTTTTTAGGTTAATATCTTAACTTGACCAATCTCTGAGTGAACATAGCACGGTCATCCCCATGTGTTACATAATAAGTTGATATAGAAATTTTTGTGATAGGCCTAATAATAATTAAAATTACTTTAATACATCAGGAGTTTAAATAAAATATGTACTTTATTGGAATAATTAAATGGAACTTATGTTTTTTTAAGTCTTAAAATAGACAAAAAAATCACAACCTACCTGTCAGCTACTCAATCAAAAAATGTTTTTTTTCCCAACGTTGTGAATAGGTGGATGTCTGGCTGTCATGGTAACTTGGAAACTGTTTTGCCTGCATGTCACATCATCTTCTAACACCCAAACATCTGCAGTATATGACCATCCATATGCATTTGTCAGTCACAGTAGTAATTAGCTTTAAATTCAAACGATTGTCAATACAAAGACAGGCATCTGCAGATTCACACTTTCCTGTTTTAAATGATACCAATCCTGTAGAGACAAACTAAAGCGCAATTGACAGTAATTTGGCTGCCTGTGTGTGAGAGATAGACTGAACATATTTGTCCATCAAGGAATCAAAACAAACATCTGTTGGGGAACTTATATACATATAAGCAAAATACATAAATCCCTTGGGGTACAGCACAATTTCATTTAAAAGTAAACTTAAGTTGGCAACACAGTTTATAATTAACAGCATTATGGGATTAGTTTACCCTAAAATTTATATTTTAACATTGCTTACCCACCCTTATGTCATTTCAAAAGAATAATGACTGGGTCATGACCTAAATAGTCAAAATTGCCTCAATTGTTTGACATATGCTCCAATGTACTACATAACTGCTGCTATGCTATAAACATCATGTAAGCTTCAGAACTCAAAGGGGTTTTGTTAGTCTAAAAGCAGCTTACTTTGTGTTACGAAAGGGCCATAGCAATGGATTTTAGGTTCCAAATGTAACTTTATTAGGGTGGTCAAACAGGTAGGGGTCAAGCAGGAGCAAACAGTAGTGTCCCAGGGTTAATCCAAAAGGGTAATCCAATAAACAGGCAAAGTATGAAAACAACAGAATGGGCAGAAAACAATCAATATATAAGGCAAGTCAAATGTTTCTATATAGCACGTTTCATACACAATGGTAATTCAAAGTGCTTTACGTAAACAGACATAAAAGAATATTAAAAACCGATTAAATGTATTAAAAACTGCTTTTAAAGCAATGAAAAAGAAAAGAAAGACATAATAGAGTGACCTGTCGGACAAAACACAATGCTCATTCAGTAAAGGCACAGTTAAACAGATGTGCTTAAAGTCTTCATGTGAATGTGCCTAATGTTGGAGCACATCTGATTTCTGGAAGCCGATTCCAGCAGCAAGGGGCATAGTAGCTAAAAACAAATTCACCCTGCTTTGACTCAACTCTTGTAATGTCTAATTTACTTGATCCTAATTGATCTGAGTGATCTGTTTGGTTTGTATTTAGAGAGCATATCTGTAATGTATTGAGGTCCTAGGCCATTTAGTGATTTAGAGACAAGTAATAATACTTTAAAATCATTCTGAATGTAACTGGGAGCCAGTGTAAAGACCTGAGGACAGGTGAGATGTGCTCTGATTTTCTGGTTCTGGTAAGAGTGCTGGCAGCAGTGTTCTGGATGAGCTGCAACTGTCTGACTGTCTTTTTGGAGAGAACGGTGAGAAGTGCATTACAGTAATCTACCCTGTTGGTGATAAATACATGAAAAAGTTATTTTTTTTAGTTCTGACTGGAAACAAAGCATCTAATATCAACGTTTTTGAGATGATAGTATGCTGATTTAGTTACTGTTTTGATATGACTATTGAAATTCAGATCTGACTCCAGAATCACACCAAGCTTTTTAATCTTAATTTTTGTTGTTTGACTCCAACAGCCAAGGTGCGTATTCACCTTGAGAACCTCACCTCTGTTAGTTTTGGCAAATTCAACTCATGAACCAGCGTACAAAAAACAAACCAGGCAAGAACAGCAAAACAGGAAAGTGCCTGATACCAAAATATTGACTCAAAATAAACCAATTTCCTGTGTTATTCAGTTACTAGAACAGTACACTGAGATCAGATTTGAGAACCGGTGAACTGATAATACTGCGCATGCGTGATTGAGCAAGTGGTGAACTGAATACACACAGTACATGACAGCAGTACCAGCCTGATCTCACGAGGAAACGTAAGTATTTTACGTTTGTTAGTTTAGTGGCTAATTCGTACGAATTCGTGAGAGTTCAGTCGTACGAAAATGTACAATTTTAAAAAGGAGGCTTGGCACCCATCCCCACCCCTAACCCCAACCGTCATTAGGTGATGAGCAAATCGTACTAATTTGTACGAATTAGATCGAACAAATTAATACGACTTAGCCCCTAAATCAAAAAGTTACAAATTGTCATGAGATTTCATGGCAGTACCGTCAGAAAAAAAATAAAAAATTAAACAAGTTATTAATGCTGCTGCATAGGTAAACCAAGGGCTAACATAAGTTTATTTCAAAACAGAAATGTATAAAGGAATTTAAATATGAAGTGAGTCTTGCTTCATTTGGGTTGCTTAATGTAATTGTAAGGAACTTTCAGATGATGGTGATGTTTTAACTGACTGAAATTATGATTGCGGGCTTTGTTAGGCTATATTTAATATCTTGAGTCTTAACATAGGAGGATTGTCATTGCTTCCTATCATTGCTGTGCAAAGCGTGAAAGTGTGTGTGCTGCTTATAATTGCGTCTGAAATGTTCTGCAGCTGTAAGTCTAATCAGAGTCCGGTCATCTGCATGAGGTGTGTTTCTGCATCCCAATTCACATACTATCCATCCTAAATAGTATTTAAAAAATAGAATTGATATGTCCCATATGCTGAAAAAAGTATGCCAAAAGTTCTTGGATGGTTGACTATTTCCAGTAAAAAAAAAAAATAAACGTAGAACTGTCCATACTTTAACCACTGATATTGCTCACAATAGAATCAGAATCAGAAAGAGCTTTATTGCCAGGTATGTTCACACATACGAGGGATTTGTTGTTGTGACAGAGCTTCTACAGTGCAACAGAATTACAGAGGACTAAAAAAACAGATAATAAATATATTTTAAAAAGTAGTGAATGCAATATACAAATTGACAAATGTATGTACAGGTGTATTACTATATACAACATAATATGTGCAGGTGTTATGTGCAAATTGGCATGTAAAGTGTGTTGTTAAATAAGTGTATGTGTGTATAAAAAAAAGTGTATAGCAGGTAGTGATGTTGGTTCCACAATTGTTATCATCATCAATTGTTCATGAGATGGATTGCCCGAGGGAAGAAACTGTTTCTGTGTCGGGCTGTTCTGGTGCGCAGTGCTCTGTAGCGTCGACCAGAAGGTAAAAGTTCAAAGAGGCAATGTGCTGGGTGTGAGAGGTCCAGAGTGATTTTAGCAGCCCTTCTGCTCGCTCTGGATAAGTACAGTTCTTGGAGAGTAGGGAGGGTTGTACCAATGATCCGCTCAGCAGTCCGAACTATTCGACGTAGTCTTCAGAGGTCGGATTTGGTAGCTGAGCTAAACCAGACAGTTATTGATGTGCAGATGACTGATTCAATGATGGAGGTGTAGAACTGTTTCAGCAGCTCCTTTGGGAGGTTGAACTTCCTCAGCTGACGAAGAAAGTACAGCCTCTGTTGAGCTTTTTTGACAATGGAGTCAATGTGAGTGTCCCACTTCAGATCCTGAGAGATGGTGGTGCCCAGGAACCTGAATGACTCCACTGCTGCAACAATGCTATCCATGATGCTCAGTGGGGGGAGAGCAGGGGGGTTTCTCCTGAAGTCCACTATCATCTCCACTGTTTTGAGCGTGTTCAGCTCCAGGTTGTTGTGACTGCACCAGACAGCCAACTCCTTAACCTCCTGTCTGTAAGCAGACTCGTCACCGTCCTGAATGAGGCAGATAAGTGTGGTGTCGTCTGCAAACTTTAGGAGCTTGACAGAGGAGTCTTTAGAAGTTCAGTCATTCGTGTATAGGGAGAAGAGCAGTGGGGAGAGAACACATCCCTGGGGGGGCGCAAGTGCTGATTGTGCGGGTACTGGATGAGAATTTTCCCAGCTTCACCAGCTGCTGCCTGTCCGTTAGGGAGCTGTTGCTCCACTGACAGACGGAGGTGGGCACGGAGAGCTCAGTTAATTTGGGCAGGAGAAGTTTGGGGATGATAGTGTTAAAAGCTGAGCTGAAGTCAACAAACAAGATCCTCACATAGGTCCCTGGTCTGTCTAGGTGTTGCAGAACATAATGCAGTCCCATATTGACTGCATCATCCACAGACCTGTTTGCTCTGTAGGCAAACTGAAGAGAGTCCAGTGAGGGTTCAGTGATGTCCTTCAGGTGGGCCAGCACCAGTTTTTCAAAAGACTTCATGACCACAGATGTCAGCGCCACCGGTCTGTAGTCATTTAGTCCTGTGAGTTTGGGTTTCTTTGGTATGGGAATGATGATGGAGCGTTTGAAGCAGGAGGGCACTTTACACAGCTCCAGTGATCTGTTGAAGATCAGGGTGAAGATGGGGGCCAGTTGGTCAGCACAGGACTTTAAACAGGCTGGTGTTATAAGATCTGGGCCTGGAGCTTTTTTCCTCCTCTGTTTCTGGAAGACCTGGCACACATCATCTACACTGAACTGAAGTGCAGGTATGGGGGAGGCGGGGGGAGGTGGAGGTGTTAATGGTGATGTAAACAGCAGTTCTGAGTGGGTTTGGTGGGTTTTCTCAAACCGGCAGTAAAACTCATTCAGGTCGTTTGCAAGTCGTTGGTTGTCTACAGTGCTGGGGGATGTTTTTTTTATAGTTTGTAATAGTTTTCAAACTTTTCCACACAGATGCTGAGTCGCTGGAAGAGAACTGACTCCTTAGTTTCTCAGAATAGTTCTTTTTTGCGACTCTGATCTCCTTTTCCATTGTGTATTTGGCCTGCTTATACAAGGCCCTCTCCCCATTCCTGTAAGCAACCTCCTTGGCCTGACGTAGCTGTCTGAGTTTTACAGTAAACCATGGCTTGTCATTGTTGTATGTGAGTTGTGTCCTGGTAGGAATGCACACATCTTCACAGAAACTGATATAAGATGTTACAGTCTCTGTGAGCTCATCCAAATCGTTTGCAGCAGCTTCAAAGACACTCCAATCTGTGAGATCAAAACAGGCTTGTAGATCCCGCTCTGTTTCCTTGGTCCATCTTTTAACAGATCTTAATACAGGTTTGGCTGTTTTCAGTTTCTGCCTGTAGGTTGGTATGAGATGAATCAAACAGTGGTCAGAGTGTCCCAAAGCTGCTCGTTGGACAGAGTGGTATGCATCCTTTATTGTGGTATAGCAGTGATCCAATATGTTACTGTCTCTTGTGGGACATGTAACATGCTGTCTATATTTTGGCAGTTCATGGGATAGTTTTGCTTTGTTAAAATCCCTGAGAATGATTAAAACAGAGTCCGGGTGTTGTTGCTCTATCACCGTGATCTGATCAGCTAGTTTCTGTATCGCCAGGCACGCATGCGCGTGTGGAGGAATGTAAACACTGATGAGGATGAACGAGCAGAACTCGCGCGGGCAGTAGAAAGGTTGTGCTGAAACAGTGCTGAACTGATCTGGACAGCACATCTTCTTTAAAACTGTTACATCTGTACACCACCTTTCGTTGATGTAAAAGCACGTCCCGCCACCGCGCGATTTCCGCGTTGATTCTTCGTCGCGATCCGCTCTGAACAGCTAATAGCTCGGTAGGTGAAGCGCGTTGTCCAGTATGGTGTCATTCAGCCAGGTTTCCGTGAAGCACAGAGCAGCTGAATGCGAAAAATCCTTGTTTGTCTGGGAGAGCAGAATGAGTTTGTCTATTTTGTTGGGTAGAGAGCGAAGATTTGCCAGATGGATGCTAGGCAACGCGGTTCGAAACCCGCGCTGTCTGAGTTTCACAAGCGCGCCTGCACACTTCCCTCGTCTGCGTGTCTGAAAGCATTTGAGCAGCAGTGCGGCTCCGCCGACTACAATGTCCAACAAAACATTGCATAGGTCCAAATCTGGAAAAATATTTGGTGGTGTATGCGTCCGAATGTCCAACAATTCGTCTCTGGTGAAACTAATTGTAGGAATATGACTGAAGACAGGACGAACTAACAAAAACACAAAGAAAACTGCAGAGCACTACACAGATGCGGCCATCTTCGTCGGCGCCAGCGTAAAGAAGTACGCTGAAGAATACATTGCGCATTGGACGTGAATTTGATTAGAACTACAAATGTGGGTGAAAATTGTAAATAAAGTACAAACATGATGGATGCGCAATTTCTTTACAAAAAGTAGATACTTTTAGGGAATAGAATAAGTATGCAAACTGCGATGCAGAACATGTGTTTCTGTAATGAGTGCAAAGGATTGTAGGGGTTGTATTTGGGGTGGCTGGAGATGGTAATTGGTGTAGTGCCCTCTAGTGGACCTTGTGGGCACTCCAGCTGATAATCATATCACTTTGAAGCTAATCTGCCAGTATAACAGACTATTTATATTATTCTATTTATTTCTACAGTGCTGTTTAACAGAGATAATGACATGTTTTTAGTTTGGATTGGTATATTGTTAGTATGTTTCTAGTATGTATTAGTACACTTTAGTATGTTTGTTAGTATGTTTCCAGTAAATATTAGTACAGGGGTGCCCAAACTCGGTCCTAGAGGGCCAGTGTTCTGCATATTTTTGTTCCAAACCCAATTAAACACACCTGAACCAGCTAATCAAGCTCTTTCTAGGTATACTAAAACTTCCAGGCAAGTGTGGAGCTAAACTATGCAGGACACCGGCCCTCCAGGACAGAGTTTGGATACCCCTGGATTAGTTTATTGTTAGTATGGAGTTGTATGGTATTAGTATGTCCAATGTAATGTCTATGGCAGTTTTTTTTTTTTTTTTTTTTTACAGTGGAAGTTTATGGGACAGTTGCTAAGTCTGAAGGTAATCAGTGATTGGTAGATTGGTAGCCTGAGTTAAATGAGCCCAACTTTAAGTCTGTATGACAGTCTGGTGCAAAGTTATGAGGTCACAAAGTTAGGTCCAATGTTAAGTCAATGGGACTTTTCTGAATTTTCCAGGTCAGTTTTTTGGAAAACCGTAAGTCAGATCAGTTGGAAAAAAAATAGCAACCCAAGTCAGACCAGTTTGGAGGTTTAGAGTTAGTTTGGTGGTTGTCATATTAACTGTCTAGGAGGAGATGCATATAGAAATTAGTCTACTTGGCAAGTTAGGTTAATTAGGCAAGTCATTGTACAACAATGGTTTTGTTCTGTAGCACATGCAAAAGCTTACATTAGTCAACACAAAGCTGTATTTTTTTTTACTTTGTACATTTAAATAAACAAGATGTTTGCCAATCACACCAGTTTGCATTTACTTCCAAGTCTGCAAATGTGTCCAAAAACATTTGAAATATCTTTTAGTATACCATGACACTGATTCACAAATATCTAGACACTCATAATAAATAAATGTCTGTGGCAAATAAACATTTCAAAGATGCTGGTTGCTGTCGCTCCATCAGTATTGTGGGGAAGGTCATGCAAATGAACACTTGAGACCCTTTTAACAGTATAGTATGAACTCACTCAAGTGCCTGAACATTTGAAGTGCTCATCTTAAGAAAATGCCATGGGCTGTCATGAATAGATATTAGACATGAATGATGCTGCTATCTGGCACAAGAGTGAGAAAGATGATTTGTTCTACACAAACCAGGCCCCCTGTGGTGACCGCTATATTGGGATCTGTTATATATACTGTAAACATTAGGAGGAAAAAAAGCTAGCTTTATGCTCAATTGCTAAAATTGAGCAAGAGTAAAGCATCAGCATTTTTTTCTAAAGAAAACATATTAGATTATTTTTCATTTTGTATTTCTGTTTTCTGTTAGATAATTAGACACACATTCAAGCTAAAGTCATGTCATAATTTATCACACAGATTCATGAAAATGTTCACACATACAGTTTGTGGCTCAAAATGTGCTGAAATGGAATAATACTGGGATTTCCATGTCCCAGAACATGATTTGTGTCTCACAGAGTAATTAATTAGTGCTAATTCTAGAGATTTTACGTGAGATGAACAGACTGTTCATTAAAATGTTATTTTTGTTTTATAGCCATCTTCAGAGGGACTACTCACATTTTAAACTTCATCAAAATAATTAACAACAGGGCCCTATGGATTAGCTCAGAACAGTATTTTCACAGCGACACTGCAGGGAATACACAGATAAATTCTTCATTTACTTCTTGCTGGGAGAAAACGTCCACTTCTCCATCACGATGCTTGCACATGTTGGCTTCAAAGGAATCATAAGACATTTTCTGTGTTTTTATGAACTGCACGTATACAATAGTTGACAAATATAATGCTTGCAATTATAGCCGTTTTTAAAATTAATATTATTACCTTTGAGAAATGAACACATATACTATTTTTCTTTTATCTAATTGAAGTAAATTTGGCTTTAAAGCTGTCAAAATTACAGAATAAAATGAAGTGTTCTTCTATTTAACTTTGTAATTTTAATTACTTCTTAACTTTTTTGATAGTCACCTTGTTTAAACAGGGCAATCTGGCTGGGGAAGATAATGGCTACTGCTTTATCTAAGCAGAGTCCAATAATTCAGAGTGCAAGATGTTTCCGATAAGCTTCGTCTTTGCCTATATGAAGTGATCGAAGGCCATATAAATTTATATGAATCAAATCTAAACTTGCTAAGCCAGTGGAGACCTTAATTTGGTTGCTCAATCAGAGCACATACTTTGCATTCAATGTAACTGTAGATTTTGATAATGCAGTGTTCATCAGTAAGGGCTGTCTGCTGGCCTGGGGCCAGTGTGAGAGTTCCAGGACACTTGACTGAACAAACGGTCACTTGTCCTATTGGGTCAGCACTGTTCTCTTTTACTTTATAATCATGCACATTCATTTTATGCCTTTCTTTTATGACATGCCTGCTGAAGAAAAAAAAATAATAACAGTTTAGTTTTGTTTGTAGTTTATTTGTAATATTTAAATCATGAAAACCATGGAAATCTTAAAACCCAAAAAGTTAAGGTAACTCAAACCATTTGAGGAAACTGAAACAAACCATTTTAGTAAAAAAAAAAAAAAATCCTAACGAGTACTGCAAACTTAATCCATTTGAGTAAATGAAGCAATTTGAGCACAGTAAAACCCAATAAATTAAGAGAACTCAAACCAACTGAGTGCTGTCAAACCCAATAAGTTAAGGCAACTGTTTGAGGAAACCGATTGCTACAAACTATTTGAGAAAAACCTTATATATACGAATACTGTGAACTGTATTTAATTAACTCATAACCTTCAACACTGAGTTCAAAACAATTTTCAAATGAGTAGAATTAACTTTCAGTAAATTTTGAGTTAAGTATTCTCATTTAGGCCGTACTCACACTATGCTATCCAAACTGTGCCCAGGCCCGTTTCTCGGATCGTTTGAGAAGTGTGAGTGCTCTGAATCCGGCTCAGGCACTGGGCGGCCCTGGCCCAATTGGAAGAGGTGAGCCTGAGCGTGATTCACTTGGGCTCAGGCCTGGTACGCTTACAGTGTGAGTGCAAGCATGTATAAGCCCGAAACTGAAAGCGAGACATGACTTTTAAGGGACTGTTTCATATGGATTAATTAATCATTCATACTGTTCAATGAACACAAACTGTTGTAGATTATTAAAGACACAAATCCCTCTCTGCACGTCAGCAAACTTCCTAATTCCTGCAGCACGAGGACTTTGATTGTTTATGAGAGTCAAAAGTGAGTGATCTGTTTGGCGAAGTATTAGACTGCGTGTCACGGCATATCAAACGACTTAAACGATATAACTAAAGAAATCACCACTGTGCTGAGCGAGAGCGCTTACTGAACAGCGGATCATTGATGACGTAAGCGCCCCCAGGCCTGAATGTAATGTGAGTGCGGGCCGTTGGAGGAGACGGGAGGGGGGACAAGCGTGCTTTGGCCCGGTTCAAGGCAACTGTATATAGTGTGAGTACACCTTAATTTGATAAAGTTGACTGTTGGACCAAACCAGCGATGAGATGATCACAAGGTCTTTATAATCCTGGACCAGGCCATATCCTGAGCAGCTGCTGTGGTGGTCATGGTGGAGTGAGAGCATGAGACTGATTCCTGTGACGCTCCAAGGACAGATGAGTCTTCGCTGAGGTCCAGCTTCCGGCGCCTAGACTGCAGCTCTGCACAAGACGTTTGGCCATAGGATAAATGGTTGTGCCCAACTGAGCCTGGTTTCTCTCTAGGTTTTTTAAAGAGCCCCTATTACACATTGAAAAGGGTCATATTTCGGTTTTAAGGGTTTCCAACAACATACTGATATGTATGCAAGGTCAAAAAACATGTTCATAGTCTTATAATATGCATTTATTTTTACCTAACTATCCCAGCGACTCCCATATGAATTGTTCAGCGATTCATTTGTTCCCAAACCCCTGCTTAGCGCGAAGCTAATCTGCGCTGATTGGACCGATGACAGCCTGTGGCCATTAGTCGACAGCGTTCAGCGCGAGACAGCAATATGGCCAGCGTGGTTTATCAAGCCCGTGGCTGCGGGTCGCCAACATTGGACCGCAGCGGACGCTCGAAACACGCTTCAAAGTAAACTTACTAACACCACAGTAAACAGTATCCGGTTCTCAACAGTGTTATTCAGACACCCCAGCGCCGAAAGCAGTGCAGTTAAACACTAGCATATGCATGACATACATTTAGTTTTAATCCACACAGCAGCAAAAGCTAAATTCTGAACCTTGACTGCTGCACGTGTGCAGGATCAGCTAACGGTGGCCATAGCAACGACAAATGGCAGTGGAACGAGCTCACGAAAGCATTTAAATCTGTAAACAAAGCAGCACGCGTAGCGGTTACAACGTTGCATTAGACGCGATATGAGAATATAAAGAGTTAACCTGATACAGTACACGCGGTTACTAGTAACAAAACATGTAGATCATTTCTATTTGCAATCATTGCTGTGGCACCTCGTCCATGAAATGCTATATAAGTTCTAAGTGCTTACCTGTACTCTTTTCTAAACGATCACATCCCCAGCCAGGAGGTTGTAGAATCCTCTGTCCTCTGACAAGCTATCTCTGCAGGCTCCCGCTCTCCATTCGCAAGCCTTTTCAGTGCTGCTCAACAGCCCGAAGCCCAGCGTGCAGCAGCTTACCGGTGTACCTATTATTTTGTCCTTATTTTGCCTGCACCCCTGGTGTCAGGCAGAAACTAATGCATGAGCTGTGTAGTGATAGATCACCCATTGTAAGCGTGCAGATTTCTGAACGACTCATTTCCCTCACACTTCCAACAATATCCAGGTAAACACAGCGTCTTCATGAGCGTCTTGCTGCTGTGTTAGTGGGCGGGGCCGCAGGTTTGAATTTTGCCGGGTCTGCGCGCGCAACCATTATGTTTCGCGACGACGTAACGACGAAACAGCTAAAGATTCATTATGAAGACGATTCATTTAAACCACTATGAGTTGACTCTTTTATAGATGAATCAATAGTTTTAAAAACTGTCCACTTTCAGATTTAAGCTTTAGCTGGATATTTCACTTCACTAAGAGCTGTGTTACACACTACATGGAAGGTCATTTTCAAAAACCCATAATAGGGGCTCTTTAAATCTTCCCTTTTACCAATTGGTGAAGGTTTTTCCTCGTCGCTGTCGTCACTGGCTTGCATGGTTTGGAATCTGTAGAGCTGCGCATCAATGGAATTGCTCCTCAGTGTTTGGACTCTCAGTAGTGACTATTAAACCACACTGAACTGAGCTAAACTGAACTGAACTTAAAGTGTTTCAATTTACTATATTCTTCTATGTGAAGCTGCTTTGACACAATATACATTGTATAAGCGCTATACAAAAAAGGTGAATTGAATGAATTGAATTGTTGGATTTTACAGTGTAGTTTGCTTATTTTCTTTTTTTTCCCCCCAGCAGGAATGAGGTCGCAAATTCTGTTTGTACATTTTTTAATTAGCCTTTAGACAAAAGCTTGAAAAAAAGAAGGTTGTTAAGCTAACTGTCTTGGTCGAATGAGTAGTGATTTGGTTTAAAACGACAAACAAACGTTTGCAGAAACACAAAGTACTACATGGCCAGACCTTCAGACTGATAGCAGAAGGACTAGACTCAGTCGGAGCTTTATTGGCCAAGGACTGCCCAGTAAACGTCCTGTACAGCATAAGGTTTAGGAACGTGAAAATGTATCATTACAATAACAGACTGGTATACAAAATGCTCCAGTTTATGTTAAAAAACCTGATAACTGCTAATTACCACAGTTGTAAGGGAGTTTGCAGTCATTATGACATTTCTAGACAAACTGTTAAAAAATAATTATGCGTAAATGTATAGTTGTGTGTTTTAATAAAATATTTACTTATTAAAAGACAGTGAAAATAATGCATCAATGGATCATTTACAATTAGACGAATTTCCATTCCATCCTGGCTTCAAATGTTAGGTAGTATTGATATATAAAATTATGTGGATACTTCTCTTTAGTCAGTGTACTTTGAAACTACATGATCTACATAATATATGCTACCACTTTATGTTGATGGTCTGATGTAAGCATATTATTATTGTTATTATTATTATTATTATTATTATTATTTGTTTGTTTTGTTTTGGGTTTTGTTTTTTTTGCCATGGGAACATATTTTTTTCTATTATTTAAACACATGCAGTGTGGTCGTACAAATTCTGCACAAACCAATTGTCATTACATCAAGCACAGCTAAGAAAAAATGAATAAATTAATATTGCATATGTATAATTTCAGACAGAGACACATTATCTGTGAAATCTGTAAAGAGTACTGTGAATAGTGTCGCTCTGCCACAAAAGCATTTTCGAGTGCCCATAGTTATAGGTTTTTAGAAGGGTGCCAGATTTACAACTGGCAAAAATGCTTTTGTGGATACACAGCCTATACAATTACTTATAAAATATTCTTAAAGCAATGTTGTTAGGTGAGTCACAGGACAACTACTTTAAGGTCAAAATCATTAGTCCCTTTAGGCTATATATTTTTC
>CAIGQZ010001108.1:29344719-29355402 GCA_903798205.1 Danio tinwini
GAAACCACATTTATTGTGAGTGAATCCCCTAAATTATTGCTCAATTTCAAAACTGCAGAAGAAAATTGTAACCATAGTAACTCCCAATCAGACATACTGTGAACATTTCCTTGCTCTGTTTAACATCATTTGGGACATATTTAAAAAAATAAATTTCTAAATACATATATATAATTTAACTGCCTGAACAACAATTGTTTGGTCACTTCACATGATTCACTTGTGCACACTGTACATTTCAGAACTGGAAACCACATTTATTGTGAGTGAATCCCCTAAATTATTGCTCAATTTTAAAACTGCAGAAGAAAATTGTAACCATAGTAACTCCCAGAACTATTGTTGACCAATTTAATATTACAGCACCAAACCCTCAATATGTTCTCCAATTTGGTTTAGGTGTTATGTGTTGTTTTGTTGATGCTGAGGTGGTTGCATCATAGAGTGTGCCTCTGAAGTTATTTTCAATTTAAACTATTTGTATTTAATTTAGGCAGTTATAGTTTTTTTTTTTTTTCTTGTTATTCTCTCAAGATCTCGGAACACAAATAAGTCAAGGTTTGTTCCTCTTTTTCTTTGATTTCTTGCTCCACTCAGTTTGTTCGGTTCAGTTCTCATTACCAGCATTTTCTGGGAGTTAATTTGGTTACTGAACATGCTTGTCATTTTCGATTTCACTTCACTGTGTTTGTACATAAAAGTACTAAAAGGCGAACATGCAACAAATTTCGATACTACAGATACATATTCTCCTTTGGCCTTGGCATTTGCACATTAAGCCGCTGCAGGATATTGACTGTCTAATCTAGGAGTAGTTAAAAATTACTCCTTCACCAGACTCAAATGACAAATGACTATTAGACAATTTAATTTCCTCGAGATGATTCTAAAACCTTAATGTTCAACCCTTCTGTTGTGGCCAACAGCATGTTCCTGGTTGAAAATGTACCAAATGGCTCGTAACCGAAGCCCAGTCCCACCTTTGAGCACAGGTCTGTTTCCCTCTGCCATAATGGGGAGGCCATTGTATTGTCATTTATCCAACTTACCACAGCGTCAGAGCCTGGCGCCCTCACAGCAGACTAGAGGCTCCATCATTGGGTAAACAGTGTTCCACATGAGTGTGGTCTCATCAATAAATTCTTAATGAAATTTTCAGACTGTTGCTGCCTCTGCAGTAGGACCTCCCTATAATGAGCTGTGTGAAACCCAAAGGGAAAGCTGGAGATGGAATGAGAGAGGTGCAATCAGTGAAAGACAGAGAGAGATAAATAGAGTGAGAGAAAAATGGAATGACATGAGAAGATGTGAAGTGTGTGGTAAACAATGTGCTTGATCTGCAACGCGTGTTTTGACTGTAGAGGAGCTCCGTGCTGTTTTTGCCGCAAATTTGGATAAATGGAATGCTCAGGGTTAATACAACAACAAATGTACCACAGGTGTCGTAAGAAGTAGTGTAACAAAGACTGCATAGAATATGATTGTGTTTGTTCTTTCTAAATGATCTTTTAAAATAGCATACAAAAGGAAAGTGCAAAGCAAATATGAAATAATAAAGCACAAACAAATGGGTGTCAAGCAGAGCGGTTTAGCAGACACAGCCTCTGGACTGCCCAGTCTGTTTAGTTACCATTTGATGCACATTGCAAGCAAAAATGTGATCTGACTGAGCTAACTTGCATCATTTTCAGGTTCTGATTAAATAACTGGAAAAAGAAATAAATAAATAAACAATTAAATAAATTTATAAAAACATATTGTTTTTTTTCATCATTATTGAATCAAAATAATATTACTCACTCAACCGAACTGCCACTTTCAAAATGAGAATAAATAATTCTAATTACTGTATAAAAGTAATTATGCTGTATCAAAATATTCATAATATTTAATCAAAATTAAAGTACAAAATTCAAGTAAACTTTATTATCTTTTAATGTTTTTGCTGAGGACAGGTGTTGAGAAATAGCAAGTCTGCTAAAACACTTAAACAAATGCATTTGGTTGTCCAGTGTAATTGTGATGTCCATGTCAAAAAATAAAAAAATAAAAATGTTGCATCCTTTGCATACATTGCAGGTTTTGATATAATAACTGCTAGAACATTAAGATAAACAGATGTTTCCCTCATTACTGTATCTCATTCATTTTATTTTCGGCTTAGTCCCTTTAATAACCAGGGGTCGTCCCAGCTAAATGAACCACCAAACTTATCCAGCATATGTTTGCACAACAGATGCCCTTCCAGCCACAACCCAACACTGGGATGCACCATACACTCTTGCATTCACACCCACATTACAGCCAATTTAGCTTACCTAATTTACCTACTGTATACCACATGTCGTTGTAGTTGTGAGGGAAACCAGAGCACCCGGAGGAAACCCATGCCAACACGATGAGGACATGCAAACTCCACACATTAATGCCAACTGACCCAGCCAAGACTTGAACCAGCAACTGTCTTGCTGTGAGGTGACAGTGCTACCCACTACGCCACTGTCACCCACTGTATCTCAGTAATATGTTTTCAAATGATTTATTTATATGTCAATGCCATATCAGCAGCTTTGGCAAAACCTATACTAAATTAACAATATATAACAATCATATCCATTTTTTTAAAGAAACATACATATACCAAATAAAAAAAAGATTAAATAATTCTAATTACTGTATCAAAGTAATTATGCTGCATCAAAATATTCCTAACATTTAATTAACATTAAAGTACAACATTTAAGAAACAACAACAACAAATCTTGGAAAGAGCCATATACAATATTTTTTTTGTTTAATTTAAGATAAATATTTAAAAAAATGTTCAGAAGAGAACTTTTCAAACATTTCACCTAAAATATCTCCTGAATAAAAACATTCTCTAATGTCATTTAAAAATACACATGCTATTATAACATGATTTAGCCTCAAAATATATTTGATCATTTCAATAAATATGAGTGTCTGGGTCTTGAGTGTCCAATTCTGCATCTCATGTGTACAACCTGATCATGTCTACTTTTAAAATGGTAATTATTTATTTCATTTACAAATGGATTCACTTTATACAATTTGTTATTTCTGCATTATCCAATTCCATTTGCCATTTCTCAATCATATACAGATTTAAAACAGGTTTAACATCAGACATGAAAATTTTACATTCTGTTATTTCCAACTGTAAGGCTTTCTTAGCTGTTTTATCTGCATGTTTGTTTCCAATGGATCCCAAATGACCAGGTATCTAGCAAAAAAGTAATATCAAAGTATGTTTCCATTAAAAGGTACACTTTTTCTATTATGCTAAAAATCACAGGATGTTCAGTTTTCATAGATTTAAGTGCTTGTAAGCAGTACATAAAATCTGTGCAAATTAAAAATTGCCATTGATGTTTTTTCTATTTATTCCAAAGCTAAAAGCAGTGCACAAACTTCAGCTGTAAATATTGAGCTTTGTCCGGGAATACTCTTTCTAAATCTCAGTAATATGAAACAATTTAAATTACTGTATCAAAATAATAATAAAAATACATATTCCCCATTACTAAGCGTCATAATTTAAAGTGCACAATTCAACTAGATAACTTTCTTTCTTTCTTTCTTTCTTTCTTTCTTTCTTTCTTTCTTTCTTTTTATTTTTTAGCATTTAAATAACTTGCATAAATAACTTTTATTCAATCATTCATTCATTCATTCATTCATTCATTTATTTATTTAGTTAGTTAGTTAGTTAGTTAGTTAGTTAGTTAGTTAGTACACCAGGCCAGGCAGGAGTATTTGAATTTTTTGTTCATGTTTAAATGTTTTATGATTCAATGAATGAATGTTTTAATGACAATGAATATAAAAAACACTGTTGTACATGGTATCATGTCCATATTTACTAATTAATTTATTCATTTAAATAGTATTAATGTTAAATAATAAAAATGCAGATTTTGTACTTGTAATTTAGGACTGAAATAAATTACAGTAAAAGTACTGTAATGTTATTATACTGTAAACTTAATTTGTGGTAAAAGTATTTTTACCGTACACAGAAATTGTGTTTAGGGAATACTACTGTAAAACACATCTACAATAAGTTACTGTAAAAAAAGAGGCTACTGTAAAATTACAGTAGTTTGTTGAAAACCGTGCTGCCAGTAAGTTACCACAAAAATATGACAAAAAGTCTAAAAGTCTAAGTAAGTTAGGTATTTTCCCCCAAAAAATGTATTTCAAATTAAAGTCATAATTTTTCTAGAGAAAATATACTTTACCAGTTATATACTATTGGTAAAAATGTTAACTCGCTACTATTATCCAGTAGAGAGAAATTGGTGAGGCATTAAATCAGTCAATCAAATCAAATAGTAATGTGTGATGCAATATGGACCAGATCTTATGCTGTTTATTCAAAGCCCATGGCAAAGCACAGCTAGGCATTACATAACTTTGATTAAATATCTGCAAAAATGAACATGAACAACGTCTGGATGCATTTTTGACAGAAACTCACTGTGCCAGAAGACTGGCCTTTCAATTCAGTCCAAGCCAGCCCCAATGAAAATTCATAGCTTTGAGCAAGAACCATATGAAACAAGCAGCTTCTTTCACTTCTGAGAGTTTTATTTAAAAAGAAAAACACAGAGATATACATTACATAAAGCTGAACCATACCATACTAGTTATCATATTGCGCAACAAACAAAATGCTAATCAGTGCAAACAGATCTGCCATAGTGAATTTCTAATGCATTTCTCATTGCATTTCTTTTCTTAGCTGCTTGGCAAATAAATTAGCTTTCCCACCTACAGGTAAATATACAACATATAAAGAAACATAACAAAATGTCAAGGTGATGTGGAGCTCAGCTAGTATTTAAGTTTTTATATAGAAATCAAACTGAATGGCTAATCAGCAAGCTTCAATAATAAAGCTGAAGCCCACCTTTGGTTATTGCGAAAGTTTTGGTTTATTTGAATAGAAACATGTTATTAACTAGAACAAAGCCCTGATGTTGTCACGGCATGCTATTTTTATGACCGTCTCCATGATTGTTGGCATGATATTTCCAGAACTAATCAAACAAGTGAACAACTCACCTCCTACAGTCTGTGCTAAGAAAGCTGACTCATACTTCATGTGATGTTGTGTCTGATAGTGTAGGCAACACAACTGATAGTGTAGGCAACACAACCAGCATGCCATAATATGTTCATCATTAGTTACTTTGGGGTGAAAACTAGATTTGCTGTGAAATGACACATTTATTAACCAGTAATGCCTACTGAGTCATTTAGCAGGAACTTTATTATTATTATTATTATTATTTATTTTATTTTATTTTTTCATGTAAAGTAAATTGCTGTTCATTTAGTACAAGGTCTGTCTTTCTGGAACAATGTGTCCTGCTGAAAAAATAAAAAATAAATCAGCATGGACCAGCCTGAAAAAAAAAATGACTTCTGAAAATCTGTCACTGACTGTGATTGTCCAAAGGGAGAGAAACAAGCTGAAATGGCTATTTAAATGGATACATGCCGTGTTTTTACTTCAGTTTTATTTGTCGTAAGAAAGTGTCCACTAATGCTATTTCAGAAGAGGAAAAAGTCATTTTAATAATAAACAGTAGTAAACCATAAGAAAAATATAGTATATGAGCAATATCACAAGAGTATGAATGCTATTTGGCTCTGTATTAGAATGATTTAGGTGTATTTTCTCAGGTGATTTGAGTCTCAAGCTGTTTAATATGCTGTTAGTCATTCAAAAATGTCACTTCAAAGCTAGTTATGAAAAAACGGTGAGTTTATTCACTTATGTTAAAAACCTATTGTGTTATGTAGAGTTGTAGAAGAGAAGTAGAAGAAGATGAAGGTTTAAAAGGTCTAAAAAAAAGTGTAACTCAATGAAATGTTGTCAAGTTATTTAAATTTAAACCACATGACCAAGTCAAGTCAAACTTTATAGTATTTATAGAGCACTTTAAAAACACAAAATTGAGCCAAAGTGCTGTACAGAAATATACAACAAAATACGCATAACAGTATACAGTATACAATACATAAAATACAAGGTAAAATGTAGCTAAAATAAAAAGGCATTGTACTAAAGTTACGGCCACCTGGCCGCCGGGAAGAAGGAGGCGGAGAACCGACGCGGTTTTAAATAAATATTTATTTATAAAAGGGACGGCAGCTCCTCACGGAGACTTGGCGCCACAGGACCCGCGAGACCTATATGAGACGGGCCGAGAGAAAAGGAGATGGAGAAAAAAAGGAGGAAAGACAGAGTAGACAGAGAGGGGAGAGAGAAAAAAAAAATAATTGAGGTTCGGTTCTCTAGACACGCTGCCACTCGGTCCTCAACCAACTGAGAGAAGTGACGACATGCTGGGAGCCCTGTGGAGGAATCTATCCACCCGTCCGTCTTCTGGTGTCCGGCGGCAGTTCTCCTGACTGGCTGGCGGCATTTCTGGTCTCCTGCTCCGCTCCCGCTTCGGTGGAGGACGCAGGCTTCGGCGTCATGGCAGATCGCGGCGACTCCCCCCGGGCTTTCTGGGATGGCTCCCTTCAGCTCTTTCCCATCCGGTGGGGAGCCCCGCGTCCCCTGCTCCTCCCCATGCTGGGAGACGGCAGCAGGCAGATCCTTCCTCGCCAGCCTCAGGCCGCCCCGGCACTCTGGCAGACGAACGGGTTTCTCCCCCACTCGGGTTAACTCCCGAACACTCGCCCTCCTCCTCAGCGGCGAGGGCAACTGGACGACGTGTCCCTCATTCTCCCGGGTTTTCGGCACCACTGTACTAAAATTACGGCCACCTGGCCGCCGGGAATAAGGAGGCGGAGAACCGACGCGGTTTTAAATAAATATTTATTTAAAAAAGGGACGGCAGCTCCTCACGGAGACTGCCGTCTAAATCAAAACAAACGGATGGCAGCTCCTCACGGAGACTGCCGTCAAACTGAAAGCAAAAGTAACATGTCCGGGCCCGGTCCTCTCTCTCCGTTCTCTGCCATCGTTCTTCCTCTTATAGTCCAGATCTCCTTCCGTGGGATTGAAGGCAGGTGCGCGCCACAGGTGCATCTCATCTGTGGCGGGCCTCGTTTCGCTCCCACGGCTCTCGGCCACGCCCCCTCGCAACAGGCATATAAATAAAAATTGCCAGTTATTAAGATCAGGTATCAAATGCCAAAAAAAAGAAAAAAAGAAGCTGATTTAAATGAGAACATGGAAGAGCCCTGTCTAATGGGCAGTGACAAATCAATCTAAAGTTTATGACTTACCACAGTGAAAGCACCTGAGAAAACAAGTGGGCTTATAGGGGTGTATCAGTTTAGAGGTATAAGGTGGGGCCATTTAGATATTTAAAAACAAATAAAATAATCTTAAATTGTATTCTAAAATAAACTGTCAACCAACGAAGCGAAGTTAACACAGGCTAAATGTGGTCATATTTGCGAGTACCAGTTTACAGGTGTGCTGCAGCATTTTGCACCCACATACAGTGCAGTACAGTAATCTAACAGAGTGGTCACAAAAGCATGGATTACTGTCTCAATCTATTGTTTTGATATACATATTGCTTTATTTTTGCTAGTTGTCTAAAAAAGCTAGATTTAACTACCACTCTAATCTGATTGTCAAATTTAAAATCTGAATAAAATTTTATCCCTAAATTTGTTACTGTAGACTTAATATGTTGAGCTAATAAACCCCAACAGCACATTGAAAATCATTACTTCTACCACCTTTTGTAGCTGATTCTTTGTGAGGTGCATTACAAGTGCATTACTACCTGGATTTTACTTAAAATACATGGTTTAGAAATCTACATTTATTTTATGAAAAAAGAAAATAATAATAAAATTAAAAATGCATAGGGTTTTTCAGTATTACTGCTAGCTTAGTTTAGCACAAGCATTTGCCGAATGCATATATGTAAATGTAAGAAAGATAGAATAAATAAGTGTGTACAGGTCTGTTTTTACAGTAAAAACTGATGGTTTTCCTGTGTGTAACATTAAGTCTATTAAAAGCAAGCAATAATCTTCAGCACAGTCCTTAAAGTAAAAAAAAAAAAAAAAAAAAAAAAGATAGCATTTTTACAAGTGAACAAGCGCACACTTAATGTCACGGATATGCACCCGGGATCATAAAAGTGCTGTTTTTAGACTTCCACACTTACTCTAAATTTTAATTGATTGAATCTCTAATCTGAAGCTTTTGTTTCATAATTGCAAATCCTGCCCTGTGCTTGTTCAGTTTTCCCATTAGACCATGTTCGAGATAAATTCAGGAAGCCAATAAAGTACCTTAAACCATTTGCCCCTCACCAAAGACATCATCAGGTCTGTTTACAACCCTCTGCAGTCTGGGTTCCAATCATTAAGCACAACTTCCTTTTCAGGTCACAGCCCTTTGGCTCTCACCCCGCAGCCATGAATCAAAATCCGTCACACTCTCAGCCATGATCTCTCAGGCATGCATTTCAATATTTTGCCATAAATTGGAATATTAATAATTTACTGGCTGCGGAGAGAATCGCTAATTAGAGCCTTCATATGCTTGTCTGGCCAATGTGCAAAATAAACATCCTTTTGTTCTCTTTAATAGATGAGCCTGTAATAGCTTGGGGTGAAAAAAGACAAAGGAAAAAAGGGGAAAAATAGATTTGTTCTTAGCATTGCATCATTTTCAGCATGAATCAGCAATAACATCATCAGTTCTGCCTCATATTTTTAGCAATCGTAGTGAACAAGTGGTGTTATGTTATATAATTTTACACTTTCGCTGTGCTATAAATCTGCAATAAAGTGCTCTGTGGTCAGAAATGAAACTTTAACCTGGGATCATGAAAAATATGTGCCTCTGGCAGTGCACTTCAGTACATTTTTCATGTATCTGAATTTTAGCAGAGTATTTTTTATTTTTTTTCTATTGGGAAACGTTTGCTTCACTGCATTCCAAAGCGTGGTACTTTTTACTCCACTACATTTCCTAAAACATACTGTTCCCAGTGATGTAAAGTAACACATTACGAATACTCAAACTATTGTAATTGAGTAGTTTTTCAGGAATTGTAAATTACTAAGTAGTTTTAAAAATGTGTACTTTTACTTTCTCTGGAGTACATTTTTAATGCTGTTTTGGTACTTTTACTCCACTATTTTCCTTCAACCTGCAGTCACTACTTAATTTTTTTTTCTGTCCATGGGGATTAGAAAAAAATTGCCCTGTGATTTCAGTCCAACCAAATTGCACATAGAAAATAAATCGCATCATAATAAACTACTTCAAGACATGGACAATTTATAATTGCTGCAAACTGTTTAGAAGCATTAAAAGTGAGGTCCAAAACCTTTAGACGCATTGACCCAGTGACTATTTACATGCATGTCACTGATGAGAAGATGACGAATGTTTACTGTATAAAGACCGAAATGGCCTTAAAGACAAAAACATGATGTCAGATTGTACCCCAGCATTGTAGGGATGTTGCATTTAGTTTGGAAACGGAAATTGGGCTGACATCAGAACCTAAAGTCAGGGCAACGTCAATGTCCAATCTGAAATGAACGTCTAATAATATTACAGTTTGATGTTGTGCTGACGATAACACTATGACGTCTATCATTTTGGTTGCCATACCTGACAAATAAATGTCAGTATTTGACGTCAGTATGACATTGGTTTAAGATGTTGGCTCAACGTTGGATTTTGGTCACTTTCTAACACAACCTAAATCTAACCTAATATTAACGTCTTGTGATGTTGTGTGCCTGCTGGGAAATAACTAAATGCACTACAGAATGTTACGTTTACACACATTCACAAATTGCATGTAAATGTATTTTTCAGTACTCTTTCCATCACTGGCTGTTTCTTATTATTTTGAACTGAAGTAATAATTACCCATTCTAAGACTATGAGGAGTGTGGTGTTAATTTCATAAACTTGCTCACTTACTAATTGCTGTAAATGATTTATTTGTGAATTAGACAAATTTATGTTCATCTGTTTTTGAGTCAACACATAGTTTCAAATGATTGGATTAGAGCAAATCTCCAGTTAACAATCCACTAAATCAGAATCAGAATCAGTTTTATTGCCAAGTCTGCTTCACACACACAAGGAATTTGTTTTGGCAACAGAAGCTTTCAGTGTACATAAAGTGACAAGTGACAACACAAAATTAAATACAAGAAAGAAAAGGCAATAAACATTAAACAGAGATGCAGTTAGTCAAAAAGATCTGGATGTTGAATTGTATGTACAGATATGTTGTAAATATACAGGTTATAAGGTGCTGTGTACAAGTGCGTATGAGAAAGTATTGCACGTTTATTGCACAGTAGGGGAATATTTAACTGTTCATGAGGTAGATGGCCTGAGAAAAGAAACTTTTCCTGTGTCTGGCTGTTTTTGTGCTTGGTGCTCTGTAGCGCCGACCAGACGGTAACAGTTCGAACAGGTAGTGTGCTGGGTGTGAGGCCTCCAGAGTGATTTTACGAGCCCTTTTACTCACTCTGGAAGAGTACAGTTCTTTAAGTGTAGGAAAGGTAGTGCCAGTGATTCGTTCAGCAGTCCGGACTATTCGCTGTAGTTTACGGAGGTTGGTTTTGGCAGCTGAGCTGAACCAGACGGTGATTAAAGTGCAGAGGATGGATTGGATGACAGCTGAGTAGAACTGTACGAGC
>CAIGQZ010001108.1:29366256-29376964 GCA_903798205.1 Danio tinwini
ATATATATGTTTACTGTAAAGGCCAAAGCATACTATGGTAATTACTATGAGTTTATGATAGTTACTAATGATACTACATTGTGTAATGTAATTCAGTGTATGCAATGTAATGCTTATTCCTACATATTTCCTTTTACTGTGCATTACTATATTATATGTACTTTAAATGTGTAACACCTGGTTTTAGTTTTTGCTGTTATATACTATAATTTTGTAATGTTTATTACAGCATATCATTCCTATTATTTATGCATATTATTTAGTACAGCAGTAAATAACTAAACTGAAGAATTATGTCTCAAATGCTTCATTGACAGTTTTATTGATCACTAAAATATGATTGACTTGGATTTAAGTTGCTTTGATTTAAAAATAAAAATTGCAAAAATAGCTTGGATGTAGCTAAGCTATTATTGCCAAGTAGCTTTTAGCTTAGCTATTTCCCAGAGGGTAACTTTTAGTGTAGTTAAGCTACATTTTAAGTAGAGTAGCTAGCTTAGCTCACTACATTTTTTTTAAGTAGCTTGCCCATCACTGATGCTTTTTAAACAAACAAACAAATAAATAAACAAATAAATAAATGTAGTACTAATGTCTCACATTGTGGGAATAGTTTCTCATAAACCATTCTAAAAGAACATTTAAATTTTTTGCTGAATTTGAAAGCTCCCTTTTCCATATGGCATTTTACAGCTTCCCGCTGCTTTATCTGATGCTAAAATAGATGCCACTAGAATGTTTTGGTGGCTCAGTCAAATATCAAAAAGATCTAAAATTAAGACAGCAAAAACTAGAGATAAAATGTGTGAAAGATGTAAAGAGCAGCCAAGATGGTTTTGCTTGGTCATTTATTTGTTTGAAAACAAAGTATATCTGTCTAGGCTGCAATAATAAACAACCTTAGATCGCTTACTGTGGCATGTTGCAGACGGCTTATTATTATTCCAATGAATATTAAGCTAACAGTCCACCATCTCCAGCATTTGTGTTTGATTTTCACATTCGCCCTTAGATGCACAGAACTTTCAATAAAGCTACTATCACATTATTCTTTGTGGTAAAATGAATTCAAGTGCTAATCTATGTATGTTTTTGTGTGTTTTATCAATATGAATCTTTTAATTTAAGCTTTAATCACTGAGAGAACATGTAACACAATATTTAAGAGCACCATGATTCACATGGCTGTTATCAGCTTTCTGTTGCTTTATCTGATGTTCCTTGAAAAAAGAAAAAAAAAAAAGAAGCCACTGCCAGAAATTCAGTGACTCAGTCAAATATCAGAAAGATCTCAAATCAAGGGACTGAAAGCAAGAGACGGAAAAAGGGAATAAAATATGTTTTTTTTTTTGTTTTGTTTTTTGTAGTCATTCATTGGTTCGTAAACACAATATTTCAGACTGGAAAAATACAGCATCAGCAGCCTATATGCTGGGACCAGAATTGAATGTTGGTTAATAGTTTGGTTGTCTGAATTATGAGAAGTAGCAGTGCTGAGCTATACAGCTATACAGCTCTAACCAGCATAAACCACCCATTCATGCTAGTTTTTGCTGGATTTTTAATCAGGATAAGCTGATTGCCTGTTGTTGCACATTTCAATTTTCCCTGCAATTGCATATCTGTCATTTCATCTGCTATTGGAACCAGACTTATGAATTGCCAGATTTAGTATCTGATGTCAAATGTTTTCTAGAATTAGTGAAGACAATATATATATATATATATATATATATATATATATATATATATATATACATTTATATGAAAAATATTTTCAGCTGGCGGCACTGTGGCTCAAGTTAGCACTGTTGCAAGAAGGTCACAGCAAGAAGGTCGCTGGTTCAAGTCCCGGCTGGGTCAGTTGGCATTTCTGTGTGGAGTTTGCATGTTCTCCCCATGTTAGCATGGGTTTCCTCCGGGTGCTTCGGTTTCACTTATAGTCCAAAGACATGCGCTATAGGTGAACGAGATGAACTAAATTGGCCTTAGTGTATGAGTGTATGAGAGGATGTATGGATGGTTCAGCTGCATTTAACATATGTCGGATTACTTGCTTAAATAAGCTGAAGGAAAATGAATGAATGGATAAATATTTAAAGCTATATTCTGATTTTTATTATTATTATTATTTGTAAAATATTTATAAAATTGTGCTAAACATGGCTGTCAAGATACAGCTTCATGCTGCTTTATCTGATTAAAGGAGATGTCACTTCCAATAATTTGGAAAAGATCAATCTAATCAAGACAGCAAAAGCGTAAGAGATACAGAGCAGGCAAAATGTGTTCTTTTAAATCATAGAGCAGTTACTAGCAATAAAAAGCAAGCAGCAGTTTTAATCAAGACATTGATTTTATTTGAGTTGCTGATAATTAAATACATCACAGGCCATGTCCATTCAGGTTTACTGTACCATTACAAGAAAGATTTAACAGTTGTTGCCTAATTGACTGAAGAAAAAAAAAAAAAAAAACATTTAGGACTTGTCAATAAGTAAGAGCATATTTAACTACTCGGTTGCTAATACAAAATTTCTATTCATGTTTGACCAAGGTACAATGGCACAACAAAAATTTAACTAAGTTCCTTAGAAAAGGCCATTTACTGTATGTACAACTTCAAGTTTACTAAAAAGCTATTTATAAATATAATGATAAAAGCCATGTATATAATTATAAACCATGATAAAAGCTGCTTGTACAGTCTAGTCTAGTAGTCCAATCAACTTTTTTTTGGCAAACACTAAAGAAACAGATGAGTAAAATGTGACTAACAGGACATGTGACTGTGAACTAACTCATGTGTCGTTACTGCCTATTTATACTGCAATTAATAACTGTGTTAATAACTGTCAATATCAACAGTCTGTGCTCATCATTCAAAATGAAAATCTGAAACATGGTCCGTTTCTCAACGCAAAGAATAGATGTGCATTCTCATGGAGAGCAGTCTTGCCAATTTACCTCGGAAGAACGAACTCAGGAGACCAAGAGAACAAAAAAACGCATCCTGTGAGAAATTACTTGCTGCATTTTTCCTGATGGTCATATGACCTTTATGCATTTTTTATCACTGCTCATAGTATACTATATAGTTTGTATACATCACTTAAGACAAACTATACATTTCGAGAATGAATTGCGGCTGTGGTTGGAAAACAATGTTTTAATGCATAGCAAACGGCAAAGCCGCATCGTATGTCACTTCAGGAGGAGGCGTGAATTAATTTAGCTAAACTGCAACATGGTCATCTTCCGGCAATATTACCAACGATCCATCAGGTAATGTTTTCCCCCTCTTTCTCTCTTTTGGTAAAGCGCTGTCAACAAATACTTTTCCTCCACATTCCATAATGCACAGCGCATCGGCCTACGGCAGCTGGATTAGTCCAAAAAGGCGCAGTACTTTTTTGCGGTTGCAGTTTTAGTTCGGATCATGTTCTCACCACAAACGATTCGCTCCAGCGTTCGTCTGAAAGCGTACCAAGACCACCTCTTCAAGCAGGTCTCGGTACGCTTTTTTGGTCCGCTTTTGATGCGCACTCGAGTACGGTTGCTACATTCACACCTGCCCAAACGAATCGTACCAAAAGGGAAAAAGAACTCTAGTGCAATTCAACCGAACTAAATAAGGCAGGTGTGAAAGCACCCTAAATAATTATTTTTTAAATGACTCAGAAAAACTTTACCATATACTCGGAGAGGATAAATTGATGTCTAGACTAGCTGCAAAATATGTATACACCCCACACACCATGAGAAATGGTTAATGTAAATTCATGTATCTTATTTAAATAATCTAGACTTTATTATTATTTTTATTATTATTATTATTATTATTATTATTATTTATCAAATGTATTTTTTGTCATTTATTTTCTATTTATTGTATTATTATTTGAAGATTTTAATATATTACATATTTGAAGTGATTTTACAATAGAGAGCTAACTTGTGCCTAAATAAATAAATAAATAAATAAATAAATAAATACTGTGAGGATTTACTAAAGACGCACAGTGAAACAATGTTGTTGTTGTTTTTGTTTCATTTGACCTTATTGCATAAGCGTTTGTTGAAGATTACCTTTCAGATGCAAAATTGAATGCAGAAAGTGAATGAAGAATGTACAGTAGGTATTGTTTGCACTATTATTTAACTCCCCAAAAATGCATGTCTTAATTCATTTAGTGCTGTTAGTACTGGATTATGTGCATTGTATCATGATTGGCCCTGCTTGTTTGTAAGCTGACAAAATGCAGTGCATATACCTGTGCAATATTTCTGCACTGCATTGGTTATTATGGAAATAAGTTGCTGCTTTTGCACTTTTTAATTTGCACATTAAGTGATCACTTACATAACCTTACAACCTTATCAGCATTTTCACAGGATTGCATACTTGAGCTGTTTTGACTTACCATGTTTAACAAATATGCCCCAAATCCTGAAAACCAGAATAAATACTGTTGAATTTATAATGACATTAGGCTTTAAATGCACCCCAATATTAAACATTTCAAAACCTTGTGTTATTCAATGCTCATCATTGATCGTTGTGACGTGATATATAGCACCTGTTTTAATTTATAGCACTTCATTTTCACATTGACATTATTATATCTTGTTCAAACACATTATGAACAGCAGCTGCACTAATTATTTTCTTTGCTCTCTAGTGAATTCGAGGACAACACATACACTTAATACACAAATACATGTTGAATATGTACACATAGACATCACCTATATACTATATAACTGCAGGCTAACTATAATTATATTATAATAACTTATTAATAATATGTCAAATATGCCAGTGTCGACTTCTGATAAATAAAAGACTAAGCTGAAGAAAAATGTTTGATTGAATGATAAAGTTATTAGCAGTGAATTATTAGTTAAGTGGTTATAATTATCAGTAAATAATTACCTAGTAACTAATAACCTTAACTTTTCTGATTTTGACTGTAATGCATGGGTCTCAAACTCAATTGCTGGAGGGCCGCAGCTCTACTCAGTTTTGCTCCAACCCTTATCAAACACAGCTGATCAAACTAACTAAGGTGTTCAAGGCTACTAGATACTATTAAGCAGGTGTGAGTTAAAGCTGGTTTGAGCTAAACTATGCAGAGCTGCGGCCCTCAAGGAATTGAGTTTGAGATCATTGCTGTAATGCAATAATGTGCACCTTTTGTAAAGCTGCTTTGAAACAATATTTATTGTGCAAAGCACTATACAAATAAACTTGGATTGAATTGAACCTTACTGTTGTAAGCAGATAAAATACAAGATGCTAGTGTTTCTTGTTTAATAAAGTCAGTAGGTTTTCTTTTGTTGGAATATTTAATCAATTCCATGCATGTTCAATAAAAAAGGTCAGGAGTGGGTTTTCTTCAATGTCAAACATATTAGTAATTTATTGGATACAAATGAATGATTTGATGAAAAGAATTCTGGCATCCTCAAAGCAATGCAAGAATTACATTCAGGAGGTGCGCAACAAAATGTACATTTCCTGACTCCAGCTTTTATACACAGCTGATATCAACAGGTCGAGTTTAGTGGAATTCATCACTTGTCAATCATTCTCCAATCCTCCGGCGGCCACACCCATACATACTTCCTCTTTCGCTGTGCACACAAGCTGACATTATTATTAGGTGAGGCATGCTCTGCAGCATTCTGTCTTCACACCTTTAAGCACATATTATTGTACAGGAATGTTTAAGTTATTTTCAGATATCGATGTTCAGGATCCTTCCAGGAGCTGCATCTACTTCTGCAAAATCCTAATTAGTATTATAGCATGTCACAGAGAAGAAGTTTGGCTAAAATATCACCTTAAGCAATCCAAATGTTTAATGAAAAGTAAAAGAGACAACAGTAACCATTAAAAAATAAATTCATCATGCATCATAGTTGTGAGGATTGTCATGGTAGTGAGTGAATAAAAACTACAATATTTTCAATGTTGGAATCAATTAGAAATTTTTAATTAATTAATAAATGTATTTATTTGTGTACAGTCAAACCCAAACTTACAATGTGTCATAATTAGCCAGAAGACTATTTTGCATCTGCAGTCCCTGAACTGATGGTAAAAAAATAAAACAATATCCCACTAAAAATATAAAACAGTTAAATAATCAAAACATAATAAATACAGGCGGCTCAGTGGTTATCCCTGTTGCCTCACAGCAAGAAAGTCGCTGGTTCGAGCCCAGCTTGGTCAGTGGCATTTCTGTGTGGAGTTTGCATGATCTCCCTTTGTTTGTGTGGGTTTCCTCCAGTTTCCCAGACAGTGTAAAGACATACGTTATAGTTGAAATGAATAAGCTAAAAACTTTATACGTTTCTGAAGATAGCAAATTATGTAGCCAGAAGTACACATGGCTGCATTTCATTTTTAAAAACAAATGATACAGGGCGGTATGATGTTTCTTTTTGCACTTACCAGCTGTCCGCTTATTTTCATATGGACGGCTTTCCCACTGTTACCAGTATGTCCAGTTAGCTCGCCATGTATGTTGGTGGACTTGAGATGTAGCTGACCACGACGACGGGGTTCAAGTTTGGCGAAGAACAGTTCCAGAAAGTGGATAAGACAAAAACAGAAGCCTAAAAATGTAAATAACAAGTAAATAACAGGGTAAGGTTGGGTTTAGGGAAGTGGGTGGGCGGGTCAATCAGTGCTTTTGAAAACATGGTTGTATCTGAAATTGCCTACTAGTCAATAGGTACTGCATTTGAATTTAGTCAGTCGATCGAACAGTCAGTAAGTCATTCAGTCAGTCAGTTAGTCAACAGCGGTTGATTTACATGAGAACAGAAGGTGTGAATTTCACTGGTGAGAGAAATTTGAGATCTAAAAAGCATGCACAGCGATCTCTGGAGGATTTGTGAAAACAAAAACTGCAAAAAAAATGTAGCTCCTGGGATGGATTTGACGCTCTCCAGAAATGTATATATCGGTATGTTTTCAGAATGAGCCTGGGTTGAATTTGAATGTGTGTGAGAGAGAGATAATTCATAAAAAAATCCCTCTTGTAATTGATGCAGTGTATGTGTGAGAGAGCACAATTTAGAGTAAAAAGCAGTCTGTTTTTGCTCCTCAGTAACAGAAATCTACAAACATTTACAAAAATCTATTGAACTATTGCTCAACATCAATGATCCTGTACAACGCTCTACTCTTCGCCTTTCACTAAAAAGAGCGTTTTAAAAGCCTCAATGAACATCTAGGGAAATTCTTTTTACATTACATCTAGACATGTTTGCATTGCTGTGTTTACATGCTGTGGCTGCAAAGCAATAAAGGACAAACAGTACTCGAGGAACGTTGAGTTTAATTTTGCACTGTGTTTGTGCGGGCACATGTCTACTTTGATAATACAGCCTTCTGCCACCGTGAGGAATCAGCGAAAGCCTTTCACAGCAAATGAGCCAGGGAGTTGCTGACCAGAGGTTTTAACAGATTACAACTGTCACTGGCTGCCTTTCCCATTTATTGGGCCCTTCCACGATGGGAATATGGAATGTCTTTGTCGCCGTTATACCTTATTCACCCAGCTGCAGTCAAGGCAGAAAGGAGGAACACAAACAGTTTACTCAAGTTATGACAGCGGCTGAATAGAATTTTCAGAAAGAGATAACAAAGTTCGACTTATTGAGCTCCGCCACACCACAGACATGCATCTAGATTTTTTCTGCCTAGCCTAAAAGCCTGGACAGTCTTTATATTGTCTGTACCCAGAGGAAATCAATTTATCTTTGTGTAAAGTGCTCAGTTTCAGTGGTGGGGTTTTCAGGTTTCTTCTATGAAAGAAGCAGCTGTCAAACTCATGTAAGTTTTATAAGATGTAAGCAAAAGGAGTGATCTCCTTGTGCTTTTCACTCCTGGGAGAATGATCTGTATTTACTTTACAGTAATTCTATGGTTCAAGGTGTGTCTGACTTTTGAAGCTGAAGTATTTTTGACTGCTCTATGTATTATTTTATTTCTCCAACTTGCACTAAATGCCTCAACCGCTGCAGTCTTTAATTTCAGAAATTTTGTGATTAAATCTTTCCCATCTAAAAATATACATTTCTGTGGTGGCAAAGCTGATTTTTCAGCCACAATTTTTACATATGTTAATTCAAAAATCATCTAAATTAAGTTAAATTCAATTAATCTTTATTTATAAAGCGCTTTTACAATGTAGATTGTGTCAAAGCAGCTTAACATAAAACTTATAGGGCCTTGTGTCAATCCAGTTTTCAGAGTTGAAGTTCAGATTAGTTCAATTTAGTGTGGTTTACATTTCACTGCTGAGAGTCTAAACACTGAAGAGCAAATTCATCAATATGCAGCTCCAAAAGTCCCAAACCAAACAATACAGTGGTGACAGTGGCAAGGAACACAACTTCACCAATTGATAAAAGTTAATAAAAAAAAAAAAACCTCAAGAGAAATCAGGCTCAATTGGGCACAACCATTTCTCCTCTGGCCAAACTTCATGTGCAGAGCTGTAGTCTAGGCACCAGAGGCTGGGGAACACTGGACATCCATCGTGGAAAAGCTGCAGATGTGAGTAGGTTACTCGCGGGTGTTCAGGTTGGCCCAAGGGATCTATGTAAAGACTTTGTCTTTCACTAGGGTCTTTCTGGAATCTTTTACAACCCTTATGCTCTCCACTCCTCTATGACCAGATAATGGATACCTTGGCATTATAATAATAATAATTTATTTTTATATAGCGCCTTTAAAACTTAATTTAAGGTGTTTCACACAAAGAAGATACAGATATAAAACCGTTTAGAATAACAGTAAAATTGAATTATTCAAAATCAAACATTCAGAATAGATAAAACAATCAAATACCTAGAAACATAAAAACATAAAACAAACCAAGAATGCATCCCTCACGAATAGGCAAGAGTAAAGTGATGTTCATAAAGTAAAGTACTGTGTCATTTCTTCACAGGTCTTGGATTGCATCAATGGTGCTACATAATCTCTAGAGGCCTCGGGAAAAGTACTCCCAGGTGTAAATCATTATAAGATGCTGAGAAAAGAATTCAATCATTCATTCCTTCATTTATCCATCCATTCATTCATTCATTCATTTGTGGATTATTTAGACTTTATATTTAGTAAAGGTTTAATATCATTTGAAATATAAATATATACAGTAGAAGTAGACATTTCTATTTTATTCAGTTTAATGTGTAGCATTACTTCCTTTTACAACAATCATCCTTTTGAACAATTTTCTGATCATTTAAACTTTCCATGCTAATGTTTGTTCATTTATTGCACATTTATGTAGGCAATAATTTTATGCTATACAAAACCGAGTCAAAGACAATACATACCCGTTAATGTAGACAGCAAATACATTGTACAAAGGTGACTGTAATACAAGGAATACTGAGTAATAGTACAGTATATGTTTCAACAATAACAACAAAAACAACAGACTTGACTTGTACAAAAGATGAAGTGAATTGTGTGAAGCGAATTGAACTGAAGTGCTGTAATTCACCTGTGGGTTGTGTGGTCTGATTGTCTCCTCCTACTGGTAAGCTCTGGCCCCTGGCATTCAACATGCTTAAAGTTACCTCTGAGTGGATAATTAATTTTGTATTATTACCCATGTCTCTGACTCTAACTGGTGGAATGAACCTACTGTATGTATGATGGGGGCTCTACACTGGTGGTTTACCTAGTTTTTTGGGGGGAAAATTCCCATTATGGCATAGTTGGGTAAAGCTGGTGTATTGCTTGTTTATTATTGTACCTAAGTTGATTGTACCTTTAATTTGGCATGTACTTGCAAACTTTTTTGTAGTCAGGTATGTCTGTTGGTGGAGCAGTTTCAGCAGATGGTCTACTACTATTCTAATGAGAATTATCTGACATGTAGTTTCAATGTAGTTTATTGTTAACAAAATGTGCACCGTCAAAATAAATAGATACCAAAATACATTTTAGAGGGTGCTCATATTCATGTTTAGGTAAAAAAGCAGGCTCCTATGCATTTAAGCTTATAAACCCCTTACTGTCTAAAGGATAAAGTACATATATACAGATGTTAAGGCAGAACAAAGCCTAACAGGCTTATCATCATCCTGGCATAAAGGGCTGTTTTAAATTTAATAATACAAGCATCAAATAGTTATACTTGTTTCTTAAAAAAAAAAAAAAATCAATCAGGACATTTGTCAAAGTTCAGCTAGTCTTTATTCTCCACACCAAGTCGGTTTACAAAATGGCAGCTATTGATGAAGTATCAGTTCAGCGACTTCAGATCAAAGTAGGGCTATTCACTCCTCGGCGTTCAAAGTGCTGAACGTGCTGACAGGGAATGAAGCTACAACATGATCTTAGATCTTTAACCACGGGTGGAGCACGAAGCAGCCCTCAAATCAATCCAGTGACGCAGATGCCAGAGCTCCCTCTCCCCTCTCACATCCAAGCAGATTGAGATCACACCAGACGCCCAGCTCATTGACGAATTACAGAAACCAGCATAGCAGGAAATATCTTTATTTTAAGCAGACCAGATAGGAAAAGAGAATTATGAATATATTTTGTCCAGCGATGATCCTCCATCTGTTGGGAATGGGGGAAAATGGATTACAACAATCCATTAGATAGTATTTGTTTAGAATACTGTGGTTGGCCACATTGTTCAATGTTAAACCGTGTGCATGCTGT
>CAIGQZ010001108.1:29420079-29431586 GCA_903798205.1 Danio tinwini
TTTTTTTTTTTCATGTAAATGCACTTGGGCACATTTGCTCCTGCTTCAGAAATAAGTCCTCTACAGTCTGTTTCTGGTGTGAGCCCAATGACTGGCCGAGAGGTCACTGGTCGAGAAGTGGCAGTTACTCACCAAAAAGTTTGTTTTCGACCACCGTAAAACACGAGGAAGAAGAATTCACTATAATATGGATTTACTTTCATCGGCCAGACACCAGCTCACTTAATGACCCGCAATTGGTAAACGTAGCATGCTACTGTGCTACTTGCTTAAAATAGTAGCTTTGCTACTGAAAAGCTACTTGATTTAGAAAGTAGCGATGCTACCGTCACGCTACTGAGAAATGTACTTAAGCTAGTAGGATCACTACTTGTAGCGACACTACTACTGCCAAACAGTGCACCTCATACTTCAGTTTCTCATCAAATCTTGACCAATCAGATGTCTATCATCTGACATGCTTTGCCCTTTCAAATGCTTTTAATTTAATGTGCTTGATCTCAACCACACTTACTGACAGAGTTGTAATAAAACTGAAAGCTTTTTTGCTTTTTTTAAGGGAAGGACCTACTCTATACTCCACGCCCTCTTTATATTTCAGCTGATTGAAAATGCACATTTCAAAGCACTTCATGGGACCTTTAAGCATAGAATGAGCCAAAGGAAAGTAAATGAGAGTAAGGGCATTCCATGGATGTTAGAATTATTTGCTTTGGAGTACTTTGAAAACAATAAAAAGTACAAGGAGGAGAGTAACAACCCTCTCTTTGCTAAGCCAGAGATGCCTATTAGTGTTTCATGGGTCACACCACTCACTAATACATCATTTCTGCCTGTTTGTTCACCTCTGATTTGTTGCTAGTAAAGCAGGCTTGTGTTCATCCAGCCATCAAAGCCTCTGCCACCTCATCAGCTGCGATGGGAGATTCAGTCACTCGACCCAAACCTCCACAGACCTTTACGAAGCCTAACTGAGATCAGATGACCACTGCAAAACAGCTCTTACCAGCAACACCCATTCACATAAGACATCTTCTTCAAGAGTGGATGCCTTTGAAGTGCAATAAAGTCCCTTTGAAACAGAAGAAGGCTGCTCTCTAACAAAGCCATTTATTTACTAGCTCACAAATCATGTCCCCTGTAGTCAAGTTGAAGACCAATTAATTTAGATTTAAAGGGTTTGTTAATCAACGTCTATGGCTGTATACACATTGTCAGTGACATTTAAGATGTAATGTGGAATGAGAGCACCTTAGCTATTACTAATTAGTACTTCAAAGGAGCTCATGTCAACAACACTTTACAGCTTGAGGTTTTATTACCGACATGTTTACCGTCTAAGGTGTTTTGTGGATTAAGCTTTGTCTTTCCTTGCCATTACTATGATTTGTGTCCTCAAGAAATTATATTGCTGATCAGTGAATTGCAGTTGTTCTTGATGTGAAGGACGACAGAAAGAATGACAGAACGAGAAAAAAATCTGTGGTCTTCTTGGTATCTCTTGGTATATGATGAAAATCTAAGGCTCTTACTCCAACATGTATACAGCCGATAAATTATACAAACATGAAGAGAAATGCAGGTAAAACTAATAACGATGGGCACAGCCATATCCCTCTGCATCTCAAGACCAGTTACTCACTGAAGCTAAGCAGGGTTGAGCCTGGCCAGTACCTGGTGGGGAGACCACATGATAAAACTATGTTGTTTTCGGAAGTGGTGTTAATGAGACCAGAAGGGGGCACTAAACCTGTAGTCTGTGTAAGTCCTAATGCCCAAGTAAAGGGAAGGGGAGACTATACTGTCAGTGAATGCCATCTTTCAGATGAGATGTTAAACCGAGGTCATTAAAAATCCCATGACACTTCTCGTAAAAGAGTAGGGGTGTAATTCTGGTGTCCTGGCCAAATTCTCTCCATTGGCCCTTACCCATCATCCTCATCCGCTGAATTGGCTCCATCACTGTCTCTCCGCTCCACCAATAGCTGGTGTGTGGTGAGCGCTCTGGTGCTGCTGTCCTGTGGCTGCTGTCGCATCATCCAAGTGGATGATGCAGACTGGTGGTGGTGTGGAGAGACCCCCTCATAATTGTGCAGCACTTTGGGTCTACGACCATACACGATAAATGCGCTATATAAATACTCACATTACATTATAGTTAGTTTTATGTAGTACACAATCAAACAGCAGAAATCATGGAAAACAGCACTGGCAACATCAATCAACTATTGCAAATAATATGAAACAGAAGTAGCAGCAAGTATCTTTCAGTCATCTGAGAATCGTGTCCTAAATTCAAAGGACTGGTAGGGCAGTTTTTGAAAAAGAGCTACAGAGTTACAGCCCTGGTTCCTGAATATACAATACTTCCATACTATCCACATTTTTCCCAAACGTGCTTGGTTACATTTCTAGCTGCTAACATTTCCAATAAAAGTGGTTAAAATAAACATTCAAACAATAATACTGAAAAAAAAAATCACAAAACTAAATTTCCAATCATGGTGATAACTCAAAACATCATCTGATTTGTTATATATTTCAAATCTATAGTTTGATTGTATAGTTCCCAGCTGAACCAAAAAAATGTCTGTTTTGTCTTCATTTATTTTTAATTAACCCATTTTCTTTCTTTTTTTTAAAGGCAAATAAATCTGCTAAGCAATGAAAAATAACAGCATGTTTCCAAAAATAAATGTCCACAGGGTACATAAAGAGTGAAAACATTGAAAGGAAATGAAAGTGAAAGGAGCTAAAATAAAGCTTTGAGGAACTCCACATTTAAGTGGAGCTGGCTTTGACAAGTGCTCACACACTTTAACCAGAAAACTTTTGTCTGTAAGACAAACACCAACATAATTTTCCAATCAAGAGACTAATATATATTGTAATCTACGGTCTCAAAACTGTAATCTGGTCCAACAAGATTAAATTAGATGACGCTTTGTAGTAAGCAATTAAACAAAAATCCTTTTGAACTTTTAAAACAAATCACTTAATACTGTGTTTTGACCTGAAACCAGAATGGAAAACTTTAAAAACAGATTTTGATTGATTCATTGATTGATTGATTGATTGATTGATTTTCTCTAAAACCTTTTCCTCAAAAAGCAGAAAAAATGAATAATAATCAGCAGGTTCCAGACTTTTTTTCTTTTAAATGTCTGCAAAAACTTTTAAAATGTCAAGCAAATAATCTGTCTTTAGGCAAGCTTTTATTAATTCCAAAATAATTTGGAGCAATAACATTGAAAATCATAAATAAAATCTTGGGGACTGGTAGAGGGATTAAAATGTTTGTATCCATCCATCCGTCTATCCATCCATCTATCCATCTATCCATCCATCCATCCATCCATCCATCCATCCATCCATCCGTCCATCGATCCATCTATTTTTGATGTGACTATGGAATGTATTTAGAGATGAATTACAATAATACATTTAGATAGAAGACATTAAATGTTCAGAGGTTAAAAGAAAAGAACTAAGAACTATTTTCAGTGATAGTTTTACCATAGCTCTGTCTGGATTTCACAAAGATTTATTTATTTTTTTTGTCTATCCTTACCCACCACTCCCTTCAAATAGACTGTATATGATATCAACGGGGGAGAGGATAGAGGTTACATCCATGAACTGAACGACCCAGTGGTGTTTGTTTTCTGAGTTGGATCTGTGTCCATCAGCGGTCAGCTTACACAGAAAGAGCTCCAGGTCCCAGGCCACCCCTTTCCCCAGTCGTCTTTGCTGTCACCTTTCTGCTTGGCTGCACCCCTTTGGTAAATATACCTCCAGAGTCATGCCCTGCCAATATTTCACACAGCCAGGTAGTACATCAGTGACCACCCTGTCCACTTTGTCTTCCCTCCCTCAAAGCCAGGCCTGTGTCCTCAGTGCAGAGGAGACACTGGTGTTATTGATGTGTTGGACTCCAGACTTTGCAGGGGGCCTTCAGTGCCCAAAGTAAGACCGCTGTCAGTACAGAGTGCTATAAGGGCTCCTCTGGGTCTTGACATCAGAGGTGGATGACAGGAACCATCTTTTATTTCTGAGGTTCAGGCTGTGTTCAGTCCTTACTGCTTCACACTGTATGTCTCCAGTTGAGCGTTATAAACAGCTTCCCCTAAAAATGACTAATGAACCATAAAAGCTTATCACCTAAATGCTATAAACCTGTGTGGAATTGCTTTTCCTCTTGGTGTGAGCCATGTATGGTTGGAGTAGACTCTGCCTGACTACAAAGCTGCACACCTAATGCATACCATTTGAAATTGTACGAGATAAAGTAGGAAGCATCAATAAAATATCCATTGGTTTATAATGAAATCATTAAAATAAAAATATAATATATGACCTATAAAACAAACCACAGACTGCCTACTGAGTACTGAGAGACAGTTTGACAGAGACGGTGTGTTTCTGTGTGATTAGCATCCTGCCATACAGTCTCTCTAAATGTGTGCAGGATGAGTTTAACCTTGCCTGAGGATGAAAAAAAAGCATTTTATTAAAAAAAATAGATTTTTTTTTTCTATTTATGATGCGCCTCTGGCATCACAGCTTTGCCAGCCTACACTAAATCTTGCTTAGAAATAATGTCAGCTATGATAAAGCTTGGTTGTGAGTGTGACAAAACTTGATGTAAGATTTGGCAGGAGTCTCTTAATGGTTACTGTAGCAGTTATAAGCTTGCACAGCGTTTTATCAGTTCATATCACAAGGCCCAAAGGCTACAGACTCCTGACATAGCTTTACAGAAATTAATTTGAATCATTCAATTGGGGGGTGGGGGATGTTTTGTGTTCTGAATTCGTTCAGTTAAAAAAACTTCCTTCAGTTAAAATTTCAGAATAAAGGTCCATTCAGACCAATGATGATGAAAACGATAAAATTTATCACAAAGTTTTGGTTAAAAATGTGCATATGGATATTTACACAGATTATGATACATCAAAACTTACATACTAATATTTTATCTAAATGTATGAAAAAAATCAAGCACAACTTATACCACACGTACGCATTAATCACATACACTACCTGACAAAAGTCTTGTCTTCGATCCCAGTTGTTCCCAAATTCTTCAGCAGGATAGCGCTCCTTCTCATACTTCAGCCTCCACATCAAAGTTCCTGAAAGAAAAGAAGGTCAAGGTGCTCCAGGATTGGCCAGCCCAGTCACCAGAGATGAACATTATTGAGCATGTCTGGGGTAAGATGAAGGAGGAGGCATTAAAGATGAATTCAACAAATCTTGATGAACTCTGGCAGTCCTGCAAGAACGCTTTCTTTGCCATTCCAGATGACTTTATTAATAAGTTATTTGAGTCATTGCAGAGATGTATGGATGCAGTCCTCCAAGCTCATAGGAGTCATACACAATATTAATTATTTCTCCACTGCACCATGACTTTATATTCTGTACATTATTTCTGTTAAGCAACAAGACTTCTGTCTAAGCAAATTCAGACCTTACTGTCCTAATTAAATCATTAAAAATCAAGGCATGATCCTATTTTATTTTGGTAATAAGCATAATCTAGAGGCATTTGTCTTTTATATAAGCCACTTATGATACCAAATGATCAACTAAAAGTCAAGTTTTATTTGTTGTTCTTTAAACTTGGATAGGTAACAAGACTTTTGTCATGTAGTCTACACCCAGGCTTATAAACATATTAGCAGCATGAATAAAACTTAACTAGACATCAAAATACAAAATGAATATAAATTATATATAAGTCCAAACAACAATTACCAGCTCTAGGTGATTTGTGTCTCCCCTTGTGTTTGGAGGCCGATACTGTGTAGTGTGGACCCTGCAAAAGAGAATATCACTGTTAATAGCTTTTGTTGCTAAAGGGCTTACATGAATAATGTCCATTCAGGAGGTCAACAACATAATTTTACTGCATTGTGCAATTCAGTTCATTTCAAAGGTCATACAAAGGGTCATGATAATCAATGAAATTGACTAGTAATAAAATTTTTATTTGAAAGTTTGGAAGAACATATGAATATTTTATAAACTGTTTGACACATGATAAAATAGACAAAATCATCTATTATAGATTTACAAATAAAATAATAATGGAGCGGTGACATTGTCAACAGAAATTTGGCATTGTTCTCATTTCTAGTTGCTGTAATCAGTTTCCCTTTGTGTGTGTGTGTGTGTATGTGAGAAAAGGGTCCACAAAATTAAATCACAAATTTGCACAGTGTATGAACAAAGATTGGTATTTGTATTTATTATCACTATTATTTATTCATTTTCTTTTCAGCTTAGTCTCTTTATTATTCAGGGGTTGCCACAGCGGAATGAACTGGCAACTTATCCAGCATAGGTTTTACACAGCGGATGCCCTTCCAGTTGCAACCCATCACTGGTAAACATCCATACACACTTATTCACACACATACACTACAGACAGTTTTGTGTTTAGCTTACCCGATTCACCTATGCCACGTCTTTGGATTTGTGGGGGAAACCAGAGCACCCAGAGGAAACCCACATGAACATGGGGAGAACATGAAAACTCCACACAGAAACACTAACTGAGCCAGCCGAGGCTCGAACCAGCACCTTTTTGCTGTGAGGCGATTGTGCTACCCACTACGCCACTGTGCAGCCTACTATTATTTATTTATTTATTAATTTATTAATTTATTATTATTTTTTAGCAACAGAGCCACTTACAGGGAAATTAAGATATGTTACAGTTTCCACCCAAAAAAATGTTGACCATCACTCACTGTGGTTATGAGAATCACCAAACTGTTTAGGATTAAATAAATCAAGTATTGGCGATTGCATTAAAAATATTATCCACCTCAAACTACTCAGTAGTAGTGCAAATTGAAAACTTTTCACTTCCCATTTTTTAAGCAAAGTCACAAAGTAGAATACACCGCCACACAAAATCGCTTACAGAGCAAATGTTTTGCTTGCTTAATGATCAATACTTCTTAAAGCTGTTTTTGATGAGAAGAGCAATTTCAAAATCATCATCGATACATTCACTTCCTCTTTTTGTAGACCCCAGCAGATTTGACGGTATATCAGAATAGCACTTTCTGCAGAGCTGGCCTTGATGGTGCTTTCAAATTCATCATCAGTTTGGGATGTACATAATTCAGGAGACAGCATGCGTCTTGGGAACGATGGTGTATGTAAGAAACACAAATGGATGAATATTACAAGACTTTTGGTGCACACAGAAGTTCCAGCTGAATAAACACAGACTGTTCTTCTGGCCCTGTCCCACTTTATGATTTCTGCCTGGCAATGTTATCGGAAGAACTTAATGTGACTGTTGTGCTGCCAAACCGGTTTGAATGTTCAGTTGGTCCCTGTCCTCGAAAATAATGTGCCAGTCATGCTCTAATATCGAGGACGTGTTCGCATACAGTAGTTGGAGTTTATAGCACTACGTACGATTCTGAGTAAATGTCATCTCATGTCACAGTATCGCACACACTTTGAGTAAATAGCATGCTGCTTCAATTTTCATTTGAGGAAAAATATCAACATAAATGTCTGTTTGTGTGTTGTAAAGTGTTCATCAAGCAAGAAAAGATAAACATGATTTTGAATAATTTTCACCTAGGCATGAAGAGCTTGTTGCCATTTACACCTACAGTATTAGTTATTTAATTCATTTCAGATGTTTGTTCATTTGAACTACAAAAGACACATCTCATGATTTACTCACCCTCATGTTATATTTTCAGATCTTTTTTATACAATTAAAAGGAGGCACGAATGCATTACTAAGTTATAGCATGTTTGAAAAATCTACTAAGTTCATGAGGGAATAAATGGTGTATGTTTTGTGAATAAATGATTCTTCTGGCTCAGATCTTTTTTTAATGATGCTGTTAAACTGAAGGGGGGGAAAAGCCTGAATCGTTTATAAATCACAGTGATTTGGTTCTTGACAACCTGCTGACTCAATGATTCATTTGCAACTTTTAGAATACAGTTTTGGGATGGTCGTCAAAAAGGCTTCTGTATGAATCATAAATCAAAATGAATTAAAAGTTAGTTGTAACTATTCAGATACATTTGTGGTGCTTGATCTGTTTTGAAGCATTGGAGAGATGAGTTTCAATTCACTGTGCACTCTAAAATAATACATTAATAATTCAAATATAATATAATTAAAATAATATAAAATAATATAATATAATATAATATAATATAATATAATATAATATAGGCAATGCAGTGGCGCAGTAGGTAGTGTTGTCGCCTCACAGCAAGAAGGTCGCTGGTTTGAGCCTTGGCTGGGTCAGTTGGCGTTTCTGTGTGGAGTTTGCATGTTCTTCAAGCTTTTGTATGGGTTTCCTCTGGGTGCTCCGGTTTCCCCCACAGTCCAAAGACATGCGGTAAAGGTTAATTGGGTAGGCTAAATTGTCCGTAGTGTATGAGTGTGAATGAGTGTGTGTGGATGTTTCCCAGGGATGGGTTGCAGCTGGAAGGGCATCCGATGTGTAAAAACGTGCTGGATAAGTTGCCGGTTCATTCCACTGTGGCGACCCCGGATTAATAAAGGGACTAAGCAGAAAAAAAAAATGAATGAATGATAAAATAATATAATATAATATAGGGTGACTCAGTGGCACAGTAGGTAGTGCTGTAGCCTGACAGCAAGTAGTCGCTGGTTCGAGCCTTGGCTGGGTCAGTTGGCATGTCTGTGTGGAGTTTGCATGTTCTCCCTGCGTTCGTGTGGGTTTCCTCCGGGTGCTCTGGTTACCCCCACAGTCCAAAGACATGCGGTACAGGTGAATTGGGTAAGCTAAATTATCTGTAGTGTATGAGTGTGAATGAGTGTGAATGGATGTTTCCCAGTGATGGGTTACAGCTGAAAGGGCATCCACTGCGTATAACATATGCTGGATAAGTTGGTGGTTCATACTGCTGTGGTGACCCCAAATTAATAAAGGGACTAAGCTGAAAAAGAAAGTGAATAATATAATATAGTTTAATACTGCATCATAATATAATAATAATTCACTCATTCTTTGAATGTAATGTTGACTATTTTGCAGACTACTTATTAGCACAATGGTAACCACAAACATGTTTTATTTGAACATTATTGTCACAATCACCAGCTATCTATCCTTGCAGATCGCTGGTATACAAGCGGATGGCTATATAAACTACAAATCCGCCATGATAAGGACTACAAGTTTCAGTCATGCACCACACGCACTCACACCGGTTCCTGATTCTGACTGAATGCAAACACACAGCTAGAGAATTGTCAAAGACTGATTTCAAGAACTATTTAAACAGCGCACACACACACACACACACACACACACACACACACACACACACACACACACACACATTTAGGATAAGTTTTGTTATACTGCTTTTGTGAACATAACAACGTGTTTGCATTGCCCTGCCCTGTCTTGCCTTGTTTCTGACCCTCGCCTTGTTTGTTTGTTTTACGTTGCCTGCTGCCTGCCTGTACTGACCATTTGCCTGTTTATCGACCATGACTCTGGATTGTCCGTATACATATGTATGCTCCTGTATTGGCTGTTGCTTGCCTGACCATTCTTAATAAACCTGCATTTGTATCCACACTTCTTTGTCTGCGTTCATTTCACATTACTAGTATACCATAAGCTAAATATTAAAGACCTACAAGTATTTATCTTCACATAAAAAATAAATCAATAACATAAACACGTGTGGAAATATAAATTCACTGTCAATTAAGCAAGATAATTTAATTAAGTTAGAAGATTGCATTAAAAAGTGCATTAAAGTTCCATTCGTAAAGATATTCTGTAATGATTAAATACTCATTAATACTGTAAATCATAAATGAGCAGTTAAAACTTTATGAATAGTGGCATGATTTTAATACAATACCTGCCATATAGTGAGCTGTTTCATTTTAAATTGACTAGATTATCATTCTCATTATTCAATTTGATTTATTTTGTTTTTATTTTTTATTTAACTGCTTGCAATCATGCATTTATTAAATATGTCCTAACAGGTTCCTTGGATAGATGTAAAAGTAACCAGCACAGTCTTTAGTTTTCCCCTCTTGTTATTCACAAAAGAAAGTCAGGGGGGAAAATGAGGGTGAGAAAAATGAGGAGAATTTTCATTTAGGGGTGAAATGTCCCTTTAATGTTTATGCATTTATTCATAGATTGATTTATTTCAGGCTAGATGATTAGCCTCCATAAAATGTCAGTTTTGAAGCAGAACTTCTGTGTGATTCACACTAGCAGGATCTTCCTCTCAGGCTGAAGTCTGCTGATAACTGAAGGAGAGGTGAGTCACTGATAGAGGTCACTAACTGCTTTTACAAACTGAAATAGTATCAGCCTGCAATGGCAGCCCGGATACTTTAACCACTTCAAAGAGAGCGAAGGCGTTGCGGGAGATAACATGGCTTTTAAGAGAAAGAAGGCAGAGTGTGACAGAACGACTGCGATATAAGCGACAGACAGAAAGACAGAGGTTAGTTTCAATCTCGAGATTGCAGTGCATGTAGGCAAGACCTGGAAAGAGAGACTGAGAGAGTTAACAGCACAATATTGTCCTCAGTTTCCCTCCATGAAACAGCAGGTTCTAATCGTTTTCTCAAAGACATGCATCTGGTCGTAGGTGTGCGGAAACTGCTGGAGCCCGTCCAGAGGATAGCATTACACTCAGGGACTCTTCCTCCTTTGTGAAAGCGTCATTTATCCTCCAGCGGTGGGGGTTCAACACCTTTGGCCAGACAAGCACTTTCTAAAGGCCTCAAGCTCATCCAGAACGTCAGATAACAGCCGTGAGATCTGCTCTAATGGAGGCCTGAGTCAGCGCTTTCACTACTGCGCCTTCAGCTAACTAAGTGGAACATAACCTGCCGGTTTAGAATGGTTTGTTCTTAAGTAGTTTGTTTCTGTGCCAGAGGAACAATATGGATGTTTTGATACAACAGAAATGCTAGAAAAAGAGATTTACCTGTAGCTGCAGCACCTTGCTGTATATTGCGTTATATCCTCTGATACAGTGTCAAAGAATGCCCTTGAACAAGGCAATTTACAGGGAATGAATTGAAATGCCAGAGTAGCCAATTATTTTGTCAGAAAACCCCTCACGATCGTTGCATGGAGCTGCCAGGCTCCTGAGGAAAATTGTCAGAAAGCCCTTCGTGAGACAGAGAGGGCCACGGAGAACCAGCATGGAGCCCAATAAATAAAACTCATCGAGCCCTCGCCGCTCATTACCTTGTCATCCTTAAAAAAGAGCTTAGAGAGTGGCTACTGGAAGATGTATGGCACAGTAATTAGTTGTTCTCAACTTGTAAATTATTTATTCCCAAAATACGTTTCAAGTACAAGCAAAATTGCACAACAAGCATTTGAGGAACTTATGTATTATTTACATGCTGTTCAACATGCTGGGAGATAATGGTGTTCACTGCTCTTGTCAAAGAGAAACAAAAACAGGTTTTAGTTCAGTTTAGTCCAACACTA
>CAIGQZ010001108.1:29431596-29461290 GCA_903798205.1 Danio tinwini
TGTCTGTCTTAAAATTCTTTATTTATTATTCAATACATTTTTATTCAATAAATTCATTTATTCATTCCTTTTCCTTTCAGCTTAGTCCCTTTATTAATCTGGGGTCGCCTCAGCGGAATGAACCATCAACTTATCCACCCTATGTTTTATGCAGCGGATGCTCTTCCAGCTGCAACCCATCACTGGGAATCATCTATACACACTCATTTACACACATAGACTACGGACAATTTAGCTTTCCTTGTCACTTTAATGGCAAAGCAAAGACTGCAACGGATTTGTTTCCATCTGCAGATGATAAAGTAATAAATCCCTGGCTTGCTTTGAAGAGGATTGATTGTGTTTTTATAGTCACGTTGTTTCCGCGATGAATTTATCGTCAACTTCCAGCATCTAATACAATATTCATGTGTCCTCTTTTTGCTATTACAGATAACTTTATAGGAACAAGACTTTTATGCATAGTTAGAAAACTTTTTCCTTTCACCATGAGTGAAGAGCGTCAGGAACCGTGAGATACAGCCCATCATGTCCTTATTCACAAAGTGCGTAAGGAGTCAACATGATGGCACAGGCATTTAAATTGGCAGTGCTTTTTTGTCACAAAAGTGCAAAGCAATTAAATATTTAATGAAAAAGGGGGCCACGTATTCCCATCCACCTGGGAATTGCTTCTATTTTCTGATATATTTTTGAGAACTGAGTGCCACTTCTCTAAATCAATGCACACACGTTATGTCCCTTTGCCCGGCTACAGATGGCCAGTCCACAGCCACTAGCCATTGGAGCCTTTGAATACACAGCATTACATGCCCTTCTAAGCCTGTTTTGACTTTTTCATCCACAGTAGAATTAACTAAGTGACACAAAATAACATTAATTATTTAACAACACGTACTTGCTTTAATGGAACAAAGTGCGATGGCTTCTGTTTTTGCTCGTCTTCTTCATCATAAAAAAAGTAGATAGTTACTCCAACAAGTGCTGCACTGAAATATGTCAAGCGGTAAAAGCAGTTTCTTCTCCTTTCTACTGTATCAGCACATTCTGAAGTCCATTAAAGGATCATCTTCATGAACGCTTTCAACTACCAACTTTCCAAGACAGGAAATGGAAGCTTCTCACAACTTTGTTCAACATTGTGTTAAGGGGTTCTCCCAAAGTTATGAACACCTTTTTAAGCAATTTAAATGTAAAAAAAAAAAAATTAAAGATACAAATGCATCTATTTTTTAAAGGCAAGTGAAAGGGTGAGCATCTAATGGCAGTGCTTTGTTTTCCAAAACGAAAATGAATTTCTACATGACGACATAAGTTGATGAGGTAATCTCCAAAAAGGCAAAGTCAACCATGGAGAGGCAGTGTTAGACACATTACTGAGGAAACTAAGCAGTGCAAATACACAAGAGAATATAAAGCTGCAAGCTACAATTAAGCGGCCAAGAGCAGATTGAGAAGCTCAGCATGGCAGAGAGGATCAGACCAACCTCAACAATGGCTATTTAAAGACATTATAAGATGTTTTTTAGTCGAAATGAATGAAAATGGTAATATAATAATTTGATTCTTGAATCCAAGAATAGCGTTTACATGAATGCTGAATTAAGTGATCAGGGTGATTAGGATGATGTGCATGGTTGTTACAAACTTTATGTAAGTTTTGATCTTTTGATATCCACACACTGCACATGTACATTTTTCTGCTGTTTTAACATAATATTACGGCTGCTATTAATACAATAAATTATCACTATTACTATTTATTTTTATTTTAATTGATTAAAAATATACACTACTGCTTCCAATTTGATCAAAATCTCATTAAGACAGATTGATTTTACATCAGAAATGTAAATGATTGTTTACATTTAGGCTTTTCAGCTTGAGTAAGGCAGCAATTCAATCAATTGATCATTTGGCTCCATGTAAATGTAGCCATTGAAACACATAAAGTTTGGTGTCAAAATATCAAACATTTCAATATACAGTCCCTGATTCAGTTTGACTTGATATATGCATGTATATATAGGCTTGAATTATATATATATATATATATATATATATATATTCATTCTTTATTTTTCTTCGGCTTAGTCCCTTTATTCTCCAGGGGTCGCAACAGCAGAATGAACCACCAATTATTCTAGCATATGTTTTACAGATAGATTTAGATAGATAGATGCCCTTCCAGCTGCAACCCAGTACTGGGAAACACCCATACACTCACATTCACAAACATACACCACAGCCAATTTAGTTTATTCAATTCACCTCCCACATGAACACAGGAAGAACATGCAAAGGCAAGGCAAGTTTATTTATATAGCACATTTTATACACAGTGGCAATTCAAAGTGCTTTACATAAACAAGAATAAAAAGACAAGTATAAGAAAATAAAAAGCAAATAATAAGAATGATTAAAAACAGATAAAAATGTGTTAAAACAGGTTATAAAAGAATGAAAAGAAAAGAACAATAGTGCAATCTGCCGGATGTAACGCAGTGCTCATTCAGTAAAGGCACAGCTAAACAGATGTGTTTTCAGTCTGGATTTTAATGTGCCTAATGTTGGAGCACATCTGATCATTTCTAGAAGCTGATTCCAGCAGCAATGGGCAAAGTAGCTGAAAGCCGATTCACCATGCTTTGACTGAACCCTTGGAATTTCTAGTTTATATGATCCTACAGATCTGAGTGATCTATTAGATTTGTTTTCAGTGAACATATCTGTAATGTATTGAGGTCCTAGGCCATTTAGTGATTTATAGACAAGTAATAATACTTTTTGTGTAATAATACACAGAAACGGCAACTGGCCCAGCTGGGACTCAAACCATCAACCTTCTTGCTGTGTATATATGTGTGTGCTTTTTTGTCACCACTTTCTGGAGATAATTGTTATCAAATTGAAATTGGACCATTAGTGGAAAAATATATATTATATATATATAAATTAATATAATCATATAGCCCACAGGCTGTACAGAAAAAGTCCCACATTTCTGTGAGCTTCTGTTGGTAACTATGCACCTCATTGAAGACAAAGAGAACCTACAAAAAAATGGGACGGTATGGAAAATGCAAAAAATAAAGTAGTGATTTCCAAATTTACTTTGACTTGTATTTTCATTGCAGAAAATATGAACACAAAATATTTCATGTTTTGTCTGGTCAACGTAATTGTATTTGTAAATATGCATCCTTTCCTGTTATTCAGACATTCAACACATTCCAAAAAAGTTGGGACAGGAGCAATTTAGTGCTAGTAATCAGGTAAATTGGTTAAATAATGATATCAACAGATGATTGTAATTATGATTTCGTACAAAAGCAGCATCCAAGAAAGGTCTAGTCCTTTAGAAGCAAAAGTGGGCCAATGATCGCCAGTTTGCCAACAAATACATGTGAAAAATTATTGAAATGTTTATTCCTTCATTCATTTTCTTTTTGGCTTAGTCCCTTTATTAATCAGGGATTGCCACAGCGGAATGAACCGCCAAATTATTCAACATACGCTTCACGCAGAGGATGGTAAACGCACTGGTAAACGCCCATACACTCTCATTCACACTCATACACTACAGACAATTTAGCTTACCCAATTCCCCTATTGCGCATGTCTTTGGACTGTGGAGGAAACCGGAGCACCCGGAGCAAACCCACGTGAACACGGGGAGAACATGCAAACTCTATGCAGAAATGCCAACTGACCCAGCCGAGACTCGAACCAGTGACCTTCTTGCTATGAGGCCACCATGCCGCCTGAAATGTTTATATATTTTCATAATCAAAACTCATATATTTAAAGACAATGTTCCTTGAAGAAAGATACAGTAGGAATATATTTGGATATTTCACCTTCAACAGTGCATAACATAACTAAATGATTCAAGGAATCTGGAGAAATATCAGTTCAAAGTAAATCCAGAAATCACTTTTTTTTTTATTTGCGTTTTCCATACTGTCATAAGGAGCTGAACATAATCAGTTGCAGAAGAAACAAAATACATAACTGCTATAACAAACTGCCGATTAAAACAAAAGAAACAGGAACAAGACTGTACTCTAAACTCAAAGCTAAAACAAACAAACAGACAAACAAACAAACAAACAAAAACGTCTAAAATTAAAACAGAAACTCAACATGACACTGAGATTGTAGCAAAGCATTTTTGTTTGTTGTGTCTTTGTAAGCTGCTTTATTATTCACCTAAAACAAACAGACAAACAAACACATAACAAATAAATAAATAAATAAATAAATAAATAAATAAATAAATAAATAAATAAATAAATAAACTGATGTTCAAAACCACTGAATCAATTGTGGCAGCTTGCATCACTGTTTATTTTTGCCCACTGTCCATCAGACAGTGCGTGTTTGAAAACCACACTGACATTGACAGTGAGATATCTGCAGTATAAGCCGTGATAGTAAACACACACTACTATGATATTACAGCACATTACTGACAGCCACATTTTGCAGTCAGACAATCTTAGATTTGTTTATTCCATTATTTCAAGCTAGAGAGATGATACTGTTTCCCAGGCTCATCCGCAGCTGTTTGATGTTGTCTGACCTGCAGCTTTCAGAGAGAGAGAGAGAGAGTCATGATAGAGGAGCGTTTTATAGCTTACATAAAGACTGAGCTCTTTTGCAATACTAAACAAGCTGGAGGAGCACATACTCATTCAAATCATCTCATTTAAACATCACTGTCACCTTGTCTCACCCTTCCCATCAGAATCACACAGCCTTAATAATACATCTGCTGTGCTATCCAAGGAGAGGAGTGGTATTGCAAAGATGGTTATTGCTATTTAACCTTGATGGTTAACAGAGACTGATTTTGAAGGTTAATAGTTCATTTGTGCAAGAGATAATGAGCAAACTTACCTACTGTGCCCAAGCATCTCAATGGTGACTCAGCTCATTATACATACATGCTGTGTGTTTGTGTATGTGTGTGTGCGTGCAAACAAGGTCAATTTGCAGAATGAGCTTGATTAAAATTTGGTTTTCCAGGATTAACAGTAAATAGCATTGTGGAAAAAAGGCATAGACTAACGCTCAATCCCAATTCTACCCCTTAGCCCTTCCCCTTATCTAATTCTCTTTAGCTTGAAGGTGTAGGGCTAAGGGGAAGTGGTAGATATCAAGCGGCAACCTCCCGCTCTCCCTCGGGAAGCCCATATGGAAGTAACTGAAACTGCAATTCATGAAAATTCCGCTAGTCCTTGCTCCATAATAGAGCAAATTTTTATTGACCCCACTGTTAAAATGGCCAACTTTACAGCATAAAAAAACGTGTTTACAGCCTGGTATAAAGAACGATTTTGGTTCGTATAGCTAATATTACCCTTCATGACAACTGTGAGGGGGGTGATTTTTTTTATAAATCGTCCATTTCCTTTATATTAGGTTATATTAAGTTTGCATAATTAAGGGCGTGGCCACTTGAGTGACAGCTAGCTCTCCCTGGTCGCCGTCACGTCACCTCAGCTGATTAGCCGCTGATCTCGGCATATTCATCGTATTTTTGTGTTGTTTTATGTGGCTTTACACAGTCAGATGCCTTTTGAATTATTTCTTACAATTATCAGATGATATGGCATGCTGTGTGCACTTAATTGTGCTCACAAACCATTCACATGGCCTCCGTTTCCCAGGTGAGTGAAATTCTATACTTATATAGTATAGAAAAATGTCATAAGAAGGATGCTTATAGTGGCTCAATGTGTAATACATTTATTACATAATACAATAGCATGTGTTTATGACGTTGCTTATGAATCAGTGTTTTTAAAAGTCTAAACACTTTATTGATATAGTACACAACCAAGCACATGTGGTCAGAATACAAATGAGTCGCAGGTAATGAAGTATTAAGTGTTTCTTATATGTCTGTAGCTCCGCTCACGCTTCCCCTCTTTGCCCTTGTATGGTATGCCCCGGTTGGTGCGATGACACGTAAAAAAATGTCGACATTTGGCCACGCCTACTGGTAGCTTTTTTTGGGTTCTTTATAAACCTATGGGTGACGTCACGGATACTACGTCCATATCTTTTACAGTCTATGGTAGATACCCCTTCGAACAAAGAATTTTCAGGAACACACAATTTTCAGGGTAAGAAAATTTCCCAGAATACACCAGCTACAACGGCAGATTCGCTGCACCTGGAATTAAGAAGAGCCACATATTAGTATTTTTTGTCATTATTATGAATTTTTACAACAAACAAACACGTTTTAACATATTTATAATTGCGTTCGGGTTTTACCATCATGCTTTTATAAAAAACAGCTCAAATAAAAACGCTAAATTTTGCTATCTATAATTCCTAATAATAACTCCTGTACAGCAGTCCCACAACATTCTGACACTCAAACACCCTGTTAGAAAAGTCTAGTGGCTGAAAATGAGCTTTTTACAGTATGCTATAATGTTAATGTTGTTTTTGGTGTATTTACATAGATGAACATGGCCATGGTGTAAATGCGCAGTATAGTTACGATCTTATTGTCACTTAGATCGTTATGATAATATATGCCATCAGTTTAAGCCCTTCCCCTTGACACATTTATTTTTAAGGGCCAAGAGGAAGGGGTACAAAATAGAATTGGGATTGGGCCTAAATTAAGGCCCAATCCTTACCCTTCCCCTTACCCCTACTCCTTGTTTTGCGTGTTGACGTGAAGGGGTAGGGGTGTCCTAATACTCTTTAGTTTGAAGACGTAGGGCAGGCTGATTTATACTTTAGCCGGCACCCTGTTGCAGGCCTCTGCTGACTGCGCAAGCACCACACGAAACATACGAGGCTTTTAGACTTGACTTTTATACTATACTTTTATACTTTAAAACAGGGGACGGTCAAAGGAAACTGATCAATCAGATGGATAAACTTAGCAGTAGGAAGTTTTCCAGAACTACGTCAAATCATTAATATCATTCAAGTTTTTAAACTAATTATTTTTATTACTTTATTAACTATTTTAATGATTATAATGATTTTTATAACCATTCAAGATTTTTTTAAATCACAATTTGTTGCATCACTTGCTTTTGTTCATATCTCGGACAGTTCTACCTATTAAAGTTTATTAAAATATTTAGGACAACAGAACATGGGTTGCTCTACAAAAAATATATATATATATATTAATAATAATATATACAAACAAGAATATGTTTTAATACATCTATAACTGCGTTCGTGTTTTACCATCATGCTTAAAAAAAAAAAAACGGGAAACCCCCCAGCTAAATTTTTCTATCTATAATCCCTAATAATAGCTCCTGTATAGCTTTCCCACAATACTTTCATATCTGACACTCAATGACACATGAATACTCTGTATGTCCTGGCGAGTGACGCTAGGGGGCGATTAATGAGCAATACCAAAAAATAACACAACTGCAATAACTACATATAAAATAAGAGATTGCATTGACATGATGACATGTGCAGGTGTCCCATTTTTTAGGGGTCATTTTTGAAGTCCTTCTTCTTCACACTCTGTTTCAGGGGCCAAGGGAAAGGGGAAGAGAAGGGGGTAGTGGTAATAGAAATTGGGATTGAACCTAAGACAAAATATTGTGTTGCAATTAAAATGTCAGTCTTCCTTGCAAGTAAACGAAATTGAAATCCAGTTTGAGCCAGTGCCTGCAATTGTTATTATTATTATAGAATTTTGCGTTCAAAGACTTTAAGCTCCTTCATATTTCACTCACTTTTGATTTCTATCAATGCTTCAACATTACTCTTTTATGTCTTAATGAACCATTGTAAAAAATAATACATTTTTCAGGAAAGAAGAAGACAAAAAGCTTTATTTTATGCTCTTAAATAGATAAAACAAATCTACCAGATAAGAAGAAGAAAAAGAAAAACAGTAAGATTAAAAGCTAGTGATAAATAGGCTTCAATATCCCCAGTCGCCTGTTTAGAATGTTTCAAAGAACATTTAAAATGAAGATATATGTTTTCACATTTTCACATCGGGCATAAATTTAGCATTCTGAGTAAAATCTAATTAATCTCTGTCTTTGCAATAATGAAGTATGTCTAGTCTCCTACCAAATGGAATCTCATTATGTCAGTTTTAACCTCGTGAAATCTGTTCATTCATCACGCATTGCATTTTAATAAAGTAAAATCACAAGCGATAACTAATCTCGACACTTCCTATCAATGATTCCCAAGCCCTTAAATGAAATGCCTGCCAACGCCATCAGTCAATTTAGGGTAATCTAATCTGTTTCTGTCAGCAAAAATAAAAACATTCCTGCTTCATTGTGATAATGATTAATGTATGTCCACTTAGACAGGCGCATACTGACATGTCTGTATATGTACATACAGTATACAACACACGTTCATGCACAATGACTCAAACTACAGTGTGAAAGCAGTTTATTATAATTATATACTGTAAGGTTTAGTACATTGTACAGTGAAAATACTCTACAGCAGTGTTTCCCAACCCTGTTACTAAAGGCACACCAACAGTACACGTTTTCAACTCTTCCTAAACAAACAGAGCTGAATCAACTCATCAGAAAATTAGGAGTGACTCCAAAACCCCAAATGAATGGGTCTGATAGAGGAGATGTCCAGCATATGTGTTGGTGTGCCTTGTGAAACAGGGGTGAGCAATATTCAGTGCTGTACAGTGATACAGTAATTTATACCAATGTATAAGCACCTCAGGGATTTTTAGATATGCACTTACAGATATGGCCACTGAGAATGCGTGAGTGAATGAACATGACCACACACAATGCGGTACAGCACAAAATGGTTTAACACAATAAAGACATGATCAGCCGGGGGCAGTTATGTAACATAGTGAACATACTGAACAGATATAGCAGCACACACACCAAGAATCGCAAAGGAAGTTAAATAGGCTAATCATGATTGTCTCATCAATAGTATCATGAGTTTTTTATTATTTTTATGATGGATTGTTCACTGAAAACTACATTTTCAAAATGTTGTGGACCAACTGCTACACTGTAAAAAATGTTCTCGTAATTTAACGGTAAAATACTGGCAGCAGGGTTTCCAGCAGTAAACCGTAATCGTACAGTTCACTACCGTTTTTGCAAACTACGGCTTTTCTATAATTTAAGAGTAAAACACTGGCAGCAGGGTTTCCAGCAGTGAATCATAATCCTACAGTATAATATATTGTGTTCTAAATTAAATAATAGTAATGCATTTTTCTAATTACCAATTAAAAATACCTGTTCTTGTGTAAATACACAACATAAAATTTTAAGTGGCACCAAATACAGAAGAAAAGAAGAAAAAAAAGGGGTATTACAATGCACAATGTTTATTAATATGCCCAAGCAAATAATTTGATTAATATTTTATTAGAAGCATAAAAATAAATACTTCAATAAAAAAATTATATATAGAATTTCACCACACGCCAATTAACTCCTGCAACTTTATTTTTCATAGTTTCGTTTCAGATCAGTTTGTTGCTTTTTTTTCAAAACGTCAGTATTCTCTTTCAAAGTACTGTTATGTTTTTCAAAACTGTTTAAAATATCAACTGCCCAGATTCAGTGTATTTTTATGTGTTTGAATTTCGATAAAAAAAAATTTTCTTCTGTTTTTTTTTCATTTACTGTGCGTAACAAATTGCAGCACTAAGCCTGAAAAAATGCACATTCTCAGTGAGCACATATGTACCATCCTATTAGAAACGTTTTACAAAATAATCAAGGTACTTAAACAAAAGCTGTTTAATTTGTGGAAAAAACAATTAGCAAAATTAGAGAAAAGCAATGGGTGTGTGTGGAGAGGTAAGCATGATCGAATACCCAATGAGGGTGGAGAGCATGCTAGGAGCCCGGCGGCTAATCAGCAGGCCAATCAGAAATAATAAATAACACCTGTTTATTCTAGTGATTGGGCTGGAGAGACACCCTTCTTAAGGAGTGAAGGAGCAGCCGGGAGGGAGAGAGGAGAGAACACACACACACACACACACCCGCACAGCTACACGTGGGGTGTGAATATACCAAAAATAAAAGTATTGTCTTACCTGATATCGCCGACCCTGTCTTCTTCTTCCCTCATACAAACGAACTTTACTACAGTGGTGCCGAAACCCGGGAAGAAGAAGAAACTTTGCTGCCAGAATGACCACTCCGTCAAGACTGCCATTTGCGGAAGCCATCCAGGCCCTCGCGTTCCTCCACCAACAACAACAGGATGCGCTGGTGGAGCTGAAGAACACCCAGGAACAACGTTTCCAAGTCCTCATGGAGGCCCAGCGGGAGGACCGCGAGCAACTCCGGAGTCTGCTGTCCCAGGAGATCCGGCCCGCTCCGACATCTGCCGCCCACCCTCCCATCGCCTTACAGAAAATGGCGTCAGAGGACGACCCGGAAGTTTTCCTCGATCTCTTCGAGAAGATGGCAGAAGCGTGTGGCTGGCCGCGGGCCGAGTGGCCGGTTCGAGTCATCCCGCTGCTCTCGGGCGAAGCCCAAATCGCAGCCCAGCAGCTACCGGCCCAGAATCTCCTGGAGTACCATCACCTAAAGCGAGCTATTCTCCAGCGGCCGGCCCTTTGCGTTCGCCCAGCAGCTCCGTGATGCCTGCCGCAGATGGCTACTACAGGATGGCCGGACCGTCGCCCAGATAATGGATGCCGTGGTGCTGGAGCAGTTCATCACCCGCCTCCCCTCCCGAACATCGGAGTGGGTCCAGTGCCACCGGCCCAAGGATCTGGAGACGGCTATCCAGCTGGCGGAGGATCACCTGGTGGCGAAGTCCAGGGTCGGCGAAATAACCTCTCTCTTCTCTCCCCCTCTTTCTCTCTCTCTCTCTCGTCCTGTTCCCAGGCCCAGAATGCGGAGGCCGCCCACGCCAGCACCCAGACGGCGTTGCAATGAGGCGGATCCGCAGCCAGCCCCGCTGGAAGGGGAAACCTATCAGGACGGAGGGGCGGAGTTTCCACCCCTGGCTGTTTCCCAGACAGCGCCAGGTCTCTCTCCGGTTCAATCGGTTGGTCTTGCTGGCCCCGGGGGTGTAGTGAAAAGGTCTGGGCCGATGCATTGGCGCTGCGGCGGCGAGGATAGCGCACCAAAAGTCAGCTCCGTGAAGGATGTGAGTGCGTTGATTCGCGTCCCCGCCACGTCAATCGTCGCCCCCGGTCGCGACGGGCTATACCGGATACCAGTGAGTATTAAAGGGGGTACATATCAAGCTTTGGTGGATTCGGGGTGTAATCAGACCTCCATCCACCAAAGCCTGCTTCAAGACCCGGTATTGGATACGAGCCGCACGGTAAGGGTAAGGTGTGTGCACGGGGATGTAATTCACTACCCGCTAACGGCTATGGATATTCAATTCAGGGGGAAAAAGCATAACGTAGAGGTGGCGGTTAACCCGCATCTCAAACACCCGCTAATTCTGGGAACCAATTGGCCTGGATTTAATAGATTATTAAGGATCTTATGTGCGGGTGTTTCTTGGAAAAAGAAATCGCCGGAGAGGGAGCGGGTCGCTCAGCTGGGGGAATCCCAAGCAGTGACGTCACGCACTGACTCAGGGGAAGGGCCGGGAAAATCCCGGTGTAAAGACTTTCCCCTGGAGCAGTCGCATGACGACACACTCAGACATGCCCTAGAAAGAGTGCAGGTCATTGTTGGGAAAATCCTCCAGCCTGATCGACCCCTCTCTCATCCGTATTTTGCAATTATTAATGATAGGGTGTATCGAGTGACCCAAGACGCTCAGACAAAGGAAGATACAACCCAATTATTAGTACCAAAGAGCCATCGGGAAATGCTTTTCCAGGCGGCTCATTCTAATCCTATGGCCGGACATTTAGGTCAGGCGACCACACTAAATCGCCTCATGGCCCGATTCTTTTGGCCGGGCATTCACGATGACGTCAGCAGATGGTGCGCGGCGTGTCGTGAATGTCAGCTGGTAAATCCACCGGCCACCCCAAAAGCGCCATTGCGCCCATTGCCAGTTATGGAGATCCCCTTCGAGAGAATTGGGATGTTTCTCGGGGCCATTAGAGCGATCTGCACGTGGGCACCGGTTTGCATTAGTTCTAGTAGATTATGCAACCCGATACCCGGAAGCAGTAGCGCTCCGTAACATCTCAGCAAAGAGCGTTGCGGAGGCTCTGTTTCGCATAATCTCCCGAGTGGGAATCCCTAAGGAGATTCTCACTGATCAAGGCACCGCGTTCATGTCACGCACCATGCGCGAGCTTTACGGATTATTGGGCGTTAAATCAATTCGCACTAGCGTCTATCACCCACAAACAGATGGGCTGGTGGAACGATTTAATCGCACACTTAAATCCATGATCCGTAAATTCGTTCACGAGGACGCGAAAAATTGGGATAAGTGGTTAGAGCCCTTGTTATTCGCTGTGCGGGAGGTTCCCCAAGCCTCCACGGGGTTTTCCCCCTTCGAGCTTCTCTACGGCAGACAGCCCCGTGGGGTTTTAGATGTCATTAGAGAGGCTTGGGAGGACGAGCCTTCAAACAGTAAAAACGAAATTCAATATATTCTGGACCTTAGAGCAAAACTCCACACACTGGGGCGGCTCTCTACGGAGCATTTGCTTAAGGCCCAGGATGACCAACGCAGGCGTTATGACAGGGGCACTAAACTACGCAAATTTTCACAGGGAGATAAAGTCCTTGTACTGCTACCCACTTCCAGCTCTAAATTACTCGCCAAGTGGCAAGGGCCGTTTGTGGTCACACGACGAGTCAGCGATCTCGATTATGAGGTAATGCGTTCGGACAGGGCTGATTCACGTCAGATATACCACATTAATCTGCTGAAGCAGTGGAGGGAGCCGGAGGAGGTGATGCTGGCTACGCTTATTAACAACGAGGATGACCTGGGACCAGAGAGCATGGGCCGACAGCGGCCAGGCACTCTGGTCACCGGGGGTGACCATCTCTCAGCGAGCCAGCTCATCGATATCCGGCACCTTCAACGTGAGTATTCTGACGTGTTCTCACCCCTGCCCGGTCGTACTAACTTGATCCAGCACCATATCGAGACCGAACCAGGCGTGGTCGTTAGGACCCGGCCGTATCGCCTACCTGTACACAAGAAAAAAGTGATTCAGGAAGAATTGAGTAATATGTTAAAAATGGGTGTAGTAGAAGAATCCCACAGTGACTGGGCCAGCCCAATCGTCTTGGTACCCAAGACTGATGGTTCGGTCCAGTTCTGTGTGGATTATAGAAAAGTCAACACTGTGTCGAAATTCGACGCATATCCAATGCCGCGTATTGACGAGTTGCTCGACCGGTTAGGTGCTGCTCGATATTACTCGACGTTGGATTTGACAAAGGGTTATTGGCAGATCCCCTTATCTCCAATATCCCGTGAAAAAACAGCCTTCACAACGCCGTTTGGATTGCACCAATTTGTGACACTTCCGTTCGGGCTGTTCGGGGCACCGGCTACGTTTCAGCGGCTGATGGACAAAATACTTGGCCCTCACTCCGCATATGCCGCTGCTTATTTAGATGACATCATCATTTTCAGTAATGATTGGCAGCGGCATATGCAACATCTGAGGGCGGTATTGTCAGCGCTGAAGCGGGCCAGGCTCACGGCCAACCCGAAGAAGTGTGCAATTGGGCGAGTGGAGGTAAGGTATCTGGGCTTCCACTTAGGTCACGGGCAGGTGCAGCCCCAAATTGATAAGACTGCAGCTATTGCAACCTGTCCGAGACCTAAGACCAAAAAGGAGGTGAGACAGTTTTTGGGACTGGCAGGATATTATAGGCGTTTTGTTCCTAATTATTCGGCCCTCGTCAGCTCATTGACTGATCTCACTAAAAAGGAGGGACCAGATACCGTCCAATGGTCGGAGCAGTGCCAACAGGCCTTCTCAAAGGTAAAATCTATACTTTGCGGGGGGCCGCTATTGCACGCTCCTGACTTTGCTCTCCCCTTTATTTTACAGACTGATGCGTCCGATCGGGGTCTGGGGGCGGTTCTCTCCCAGGAGGTGGCAGGAGTGGAAGTACAGCACCATAGAAAAGGAGTGTTTGGCGATAAGGTGGGCCGTTCTCACTCTTCGCTATTACCTCCTGGGCAGGGAATTCGTCCTCTGTTCAGATTATGCTCCTCTCCAGTGGCTCCACCGCATGAAGGATACTAACGCGTGGATCACCCGTTGGTATCTAGCGTTACAGCCTTTTAAATTCAAGGTGGTCCACAGGCCGGGTGCAAAGATGGCGGTAGCTGACTTCCTCTCCAGGGCGGGGGGGGGTTGCAGGCCGGACGGCTCCCCGGCCTGAGGCGGGCGGTGGGGGTATGTGGAGAGGTAAGCATGATCGAATACCCAATGAGGGTGGAGAGCATGTTAGGAGCCCGGCGGCTAATCAGCAGGCCAATCAGAAATAATAAATAACACCTGTTTATTCTAGTGATTGGGCTGGAGAGACACCCTTCTTAAGGAGAGAAGGAGCAGCCGGGAGGGAGAGAGGAGAGAACACACACACACACACACCCGCACAGCTACACGTGCAGTGTGAATATACCAAAAATAAAAGTATTGTTTTACCTGATATTGCGACCCTGTCTTCTTCTTCCCTCATACAAACAAACTTTACTACAGTGTGGTACAAAGAAAGATTGCAATTAATGATTCGGTCTCACAGGACATCACTTCTCTCTCACAGGACATCACTAAACTTTCACAGGACATCTCTAGTCTAAAGGCTGATTTATACTTCAGCGTCAAGTGATCGGCGGGACACACAGTGCCTGCCTTGCACAAAGTCATGTATTTATAATTCAGCGGGCTGTTTGTGTTGCACTGCAATAACACTTCAGAAACACTAGCCGGCAGTCGTTTTTTATGTTCCTCTGTGTCGTGTTTTTTTGTGGGTGTTTTTTTTTTTTTTTTTTGTGAATGCTACCCTAAAGTACAAGTAGCTAAAACTCGCTCATTCAGAGGCGGGAACCGGCAGACGTGCAACAACATTAATCATAGGGTAAACAAAAAACAATAGTTTCCATCTAGAGCTACTTCACGGGACTCCACACTTGTAAACACTCACTCCAACAGTGTGATGAACGAACGACTCAAAAACCCTAAAGACTCAAAAGGTGAACTAATCATGGGTGTTTCTGTCTCAGACTGTATGCATTGGTTAAGCTTATATGGAACTGTCAGTGTCAGGTGAATGAATGACTCTAATTTAAAGACATGCTAAGTAAGATAGGTGAGCAGAGCTAATCATTGATAAAACACCACGTAAACAATAAAGGATTATTTTCTCTTTCTTAGTGTAATAGCATTCTAGTTATGACTTGTTTGTAGTGTAATTAACGTTTGGGCTAGTTGTAGATGAGTTTGGAAGCAGCATCTTGTAACATTTTAATGTTATTTTGGTGCTCTTGGTCCAGCCCACACTGGTCACAGCTACCAAGCAGACCAATCACAGAGATTGTGCTGCGCTTTGTTGCAACGTGTAGTTAGATTTTTTTGAGTTGCGCATCAGCATCAGCCACAGCGAGGGCTATGTGACCACGCAAAGGCTGTGCCGGAGCATACGAGTGAGCTTGATGAATCCTTAAACAGAACATTAATATCCTCTTACAAGACATCACTAGTCTCCACAGGACATCACCAACCTCCCACAACATCACTAGTCTCCACAGGATATGAATAGTTTTTTTTTTACAAAAAGAATATCATTAGTTTCTCAGACATCACTTAATACTCACAGGACATCACTAGTCCCTCATAGACATCACTAATTTCTTCAAAACATTATTCATCTTTCACATACATCACTAGTAGTCTCTCATGGGACATATGTAGCCTCACAATTTGATCTGGTGTGATCTTGGATCACTTTTCTTGAGTCTGTATCACTGTCTGTCACTGTAGATTAGATTAGATTCAACTTTATTGTCATCACACATGTACAAGTACAATGAAACAAAATGCAGTTTAGGTCTAACCAGGAGTGCAATAGCAGCAAGTGCAGGATACAGGTATAAGTTATAAAGTGCAGTTATATAAAAACTATGGTGATATTTACAAATGGATGTACTATAAACATTATATACAGGTTGTGTTAGCTATGAACAGAGATTTACAGTAGATGGATAAATGTACAGGTTGCTATTAATAATCAGAAGTGTGCAGATAGATAAACATAATTACAAATGTATATGTACAGTGGGTGTGTACATAATTTACAAATGTACATGTGCAGTAGGTATGTACAGTTCAAATAAGTGAATGAATCAGTGCAATGAATATCTGCAATTTTTAAATGTGCAAATGTTAAGTAATTTTTAAATGTGCAAATGTTAAGTAGTGCAGTGATTATGAGGAGTCTGAGTTATGAGGAGAGTGGGGGGTGTGTTAGGGGGCAAAAAGTCAGTGGGGAGCAGAGTTCAAAAGGGAGACAGCTCTGGGGAAGAAGCTGTTCTTTAGTCTGCTGGTTATTGTCCGGGGGAGCCTGAAGCGCCTGCCAGAAGGCAGGAGAGAAAACAGTCTGTGAGCAGGGTGAGAGGGATCTTTTAAGAATACTGCGTGCTCGGCGCAGACAGTGTTTCTTCTGGATGTCCTTTATGGCTGGCAGTGTGGTCCCTGTGATGCGTTGGGCAGTTTTCATTACCCACTGCAGTGCCTTACGCTCCACAACAGAGTAGCTTCCATACCAGACTGTGAAACAGTTCGTCAGGATGCTTTATATTGTACAGCGGTAGAAGTTCACCAAGAAGGCTGATGACAGCTAGTTCTTCTTAAGTTTCCTTAAGAAAAATAGGCGCTGGTGAGCATTCTTGACCAGGCTGGAGGTGTTGGTGGTCCAGGAAAGGTCCTTGGAGATGTCTGTCCCCAGAAACTTGAAGGATGAGACAGGCTCGACGGCCATCCCATTGATGTGGATGGGATCATGTGAGCCTGTTCGTCCCTTCCTGAAGTCCACAATGAGCTCCTTGGTCTTGTCGGTGTTAAGGAGCAGATTATTGTTGGTGCACCACGTGGCCAGATGCTGTATCTCCTCCCTGTAGGCAGTCTCATCATTGTTGCTGATTAGACCAATCACTGTGGTGTCATCTGCAAATTTAATGATGGCGTTGGATCTGTTCAAAGGCCTACAGTTGATGGTAAAAAGGGAGTAGAGGAAGGGGCTCAGCACACAGCCCTGTGGTACACCAGTGTTGAGTGACGGTGGTGGAGCAGATGTGATCTGATCTAACATTCTGAGGTCTGTTAGTCAGAAAGTCCATAACCCAGTTACAGAGAGACGTGTCGATATCCAGGTCTCTAAGTTTGATCATTACTTTAGAGGGTATGACAGTGTTGAATGCTGAGCTGAAGTCAACAAACAGCATTCGTGCATAAGTGTTTTGAGTACAGAGTGCAGTGCTATGAAGACTGCATCTTCTGTGCTCCTGTTGCCACGGTAGGCAAACTGATGTGGGTCCAGTGTGGATGGCAGTGAGTCTTTCAGATGTGCCAGGACCAACCGCTCGAAGCACTTCATGATGATGGGTGTGAGTGCTACAGGACGGTAGTCATTCAGGCATGTTGGGCTGGAGTGTTTCTGCACTGGCACAATAGAGGTGGTTTTAAAGCAATTTGGCACAGCTGCTAGGTTAAGGGACAGGTTGAAAATGTCTGTGAATACCCCAGCGAGCTGTTCTGCACATGCTTTGAGGACGCACCCAGGAATACCGTCTGGTCCAGCAGCCTTACGCACATTGATCCGACTCAGTGCGGTGTAGACTTGGTTTTAGCAGGTGTTGGTCCGGACTCTAGACTGGCCACTTTATTATTTCAGTATTTCCAGCTTGTTTAACTCATTTGCTATGTGCAAAGAGTTTATTGTCTCGTATGAAAAGTGCTGGCTTTTAGTGCAATGAACACAGGAAAATAACCTCATGTTAGAGATTCTGATAAACCAAAGTGCATTTGATAAACATTTGCATTCCCTTTGCCATGTAGTTGGATAACCAACTCATACAACACAAACCATGATATTTAAAACCACCTTCACATACTCTGGGTTCAGTTTTTGGACAAGTTCACTATGACTAACTTGCTTCTGAGCAAAGGTTAGTTCTTTCTAGGATGACCAACCATTTTGGGTGGACTTGAATGAGTTGTTGACAATATTCTAGAAATCTGAGAGAGTGAGAGAGAGAAAGAGAGAGAGAGATCATTTCTATTCCGCACGCTGTTTGGCAAAAGCTAATCACCTCAGCGGCGAGTCCCTTCACCTCGACTCTATCGCACACAATCAAGACTTCCAGGTGCGGACTGATAACTTTTGTGAGAAAGAAGGAGTGTAGTAGCTCATTCCAATTATCACGTAATTTCTCTTCCTTTCTCCTCGTTGTCAGATTTTGACTCATGCTTCTATTAGTTGTGTGAATTATATCATTGTTTCTCCTCCATTTTTGTGTATGTGTGTGCTTTTTGTGTTTTTTATCAAAATTAAATTGTTCACAGGAAATTTTAAAGTATATGGTTCTTTTTTTCTGCTGTACTTTCCCCCTTGTTTTTATCTGAGGGGGGTATGCTAACCAATGCTTGCTTGTATAATATAAAGAATGCAACCTAGGCTCATTCTGATTACGTACCCCTATATACATTTCTGGAGAGAACAAAATACGTCTCAGGAGCTACATTTATTAGCAGTTTTTGTTTTCGTGAAGCCATCAGAGGCTGCTGTTGACTGACTGACTTACTGACTTACTATGCTCCTCCTTCCCTAAACCCCACCAATAGTGTTTTTCCTAAACCCAGTGTTTAAAAGAGCAATCCAGAAAAAGAAAAGAACCTTGATTTTTACCACATTTTCAGATTTTACCACATTCTCACCCTGTTATTTACTTGTTTATTTTTTTAGCTTTTGTTTTTGTCTTACTTGCTTTCTGGAGTTCTTCACCTGACTCAACGCCCATTGTCGCAGTTAACTTCACTCTGCGTCGCAAGTCCGCCGACGTATGTGTTGAGCTACCGGACAAACTGGTAACAGCTGAAAAGCCGTCTATATGGAGGTAAGCCATCAGCTGGTAAGCGAGAAAAGGAACGCCGTCATACCACCCAGTAGCCTTTGTTTTAAAGGTGAAATGCAGTCATACGTACTTCTGGCTACATAATTCGCGATCTCTAGAAATTTATATAGGGCTACGTTTTTAAAATAAGCATATGTTGAAAGAATTTATATATTATCTGTCACAGAATAATATAATAGTAAGCAAGTATCTTATTTGGCTTGATACAACTGGCTTCGTAAATAAAGCTGATATGTGCAAATGTCTAACACGACATTTAATTATCCTGTTTTGTTACCAGATGACCTTGCGCCTATGTTCACCATTGGGTTTGCGGCTGTCTGATTGTGTAGCAAAATGCCAAGGTCATTGTTGATACTGTTAAGACACAGATGATACTGAGTTATGCAAATGAAATAACAGCACTATATCAGTATTTTAGCAAAGAAAACTGTTGAAGTAAATGGCAAAAACATAAAAACAAGCATAAAAGGCACTATACATCAAGCATGTCTAAGGTAATGAGACTATAAAAGGCCCTCAATGGACAACACTTGCAATATCGGACAGTAAATTAGGAGGAAATGGTGAAAAAAATAAAACACATCCCTTTTGTAGCCAAACAATGTGCGCATTCTGTTTCCTGTCATTTTGTAATTGGTTAAGGGCATGGTGGGATATTGAGCAGCTTTAAATGCCTTCATTTATTTGGCTGATTTCTAGCACTCCAGAGCAATGGAGCTCCGCAAGCAGCCAAAAAAAATCCATCGGAAATTCTCCCATGTGACAGAACAACAAATGCTCTCTGCTTTTGGGTAATTGCCTCTTTATTGATAAATGAACAAGTGTGATCATGGCAGCCTCTCGAAGCATTCACACATTAAATATTAAAAGTTTTACCGAGGTCAATTCTGCAACCAATGTCACTCCTGCTCCAATCTTGAAGCTGTGTCAATGCTACACTTTCTAATTTGTGCATTTTCCAAGCATTTCCTCCTGGTGCTTAACTGATTCACATTTTTCTCCAATTACATTTCTCGGAAAATAAATATATAAATAAATGTCATATTTGCATGTGCTCTTTATTGTGTGCGGTGGAGGAGGAGGAGTGTGAAAATGGAAGCTGGTGTTATCTACATATTGAGGAGTGGAAGGATGCCAAGTTTGGACCTTATAACAAGTGCAGAGGACACAGGCAATATTTGAAGAAGCACAATAACTAAATGTCACAGCACTGACAATCAGTCGCCACAGGGTCTGTTTATAAAGTGCAAGTTTAAGCCACCTTCGGCTGACACGCAGCAAGCCATGTTAACTTGTGTTGACACATTTGAATGTTTATGACTTACCTGTTATCTGCAGCGGAGGGTGTTGTGTAATCCATCATGATTTCTCCAGATAATTTAGAGTAGGTTTAGTTTCAGTGTCAGAGCACATCTCAAAATGGCTTAAATTAAGGGCTGCCATTTGGCATAATGCTGTCAAGTTTTTGTCCCAGTTTTCTTGTATTATTATTATTACAACCTGTGCAGCCTCTATTGGGGATTTGTGCACTACGAGTGAAAAGCTTTAATTGAGGGTTATTTTATGTATTAGCTTCCATTCCCCAGAGACAAAAAGACTTCAAAAAATGTCGCAGGACAAAAAAAAAGAGGGAGATTTAGAAAGAAAAAGAAAAGAGTGCACAGTGACAGAATCCTGGGCTATAGATCACTCTGACACATCCTGATATGGAGCCTAGCCTAGCGGCTTCATTAAATATTCAGTTACCCTTCAATTACACCAGGGCCAGCATGATTTATGCTTTTACGTTTTAATTTCAATTAAGCAACCTGTTTAGCCAATGTCCCGTTGTATGCTCGCGTAACAGGCAGGGGGGGAAAACTCAATTACGTCCTACAACATGTTGATTCGCTATATCAGAAATTGGCTAATACATTTCTTGTCTAGACAGATCCCGCTCCTGTTCTCGCCTCGACTTCCTTCAAAATCTACTTTCAGTGTCCACTGGGCCCGGCACTCACACTGAACACACATGCAGCAAAAACCAATTAGATTACATCTGAAGCCAGAGGTTTTATTTCATAAGTAAAACACACCATATAGTGATTCTGGATAGGAATGAGCTGCACACTCGTAGTAAGAAGATAACACAATTGCGCTCTACGATATTTGTCTTTAGGGCAGAAATTAAAGAGAATGGCAGTGGCACAGTATGGTCTCGGTCGAGAGAGTCAAGCTCAGCGGGTGTGACGGTGCGGTGTGGCCTGATTGACATTGACATCATCCAATCGACACGTAGCACTGCCTTTTTAAAGCCTGATTGGTTGCTGCTTGGGTGCGTCACGTTAGACTCTGGGCTTTGTTTGGGTGTGCGTCTTCGCAGCTAGAGGTAGATGCTTTTTATATATTTTTTACATTTCTTTTTTTTTCATTAAGTGTAAGTTAGATTTTCTCCATGTTGTTTTTCTAGAGGCATAAACCTTTCTACTTATACACTTAACACTTAAATATAGACTAAAACCGTAGCTAACATATAAGAATGCAACTCAGCAAAACAGAACGAACAAGACTCACTCCTGGTTTAATTCTTCACCATGACCCCTTTGAGGAGACCTCCATCTAGCTTGATTGAAGACTTGGAGGAGCATTAACAGATCTTCAAACAAAGGCAGGTTGAGAGCCTCAGCCAGGTGGCGCGGTAACACTCCCTGGGGTGAGTGCTTGAGGGCCCCGGCTGGAAAAGCTCATCCAGCCTGTAATTGGGGGGTATTTTTCCTAGCTGAAGGCGTGCAGGCTGGTGTGGCACAACGATGACAGGAGTGCTGTAGTGAGGTGTGTGGTGTATTGAATACTGCCGTGGTGGTGATACCACAAAAACATCATCCTCGATCGTCACCACACTTGGTTCTAGTGGTGGAGCCTGTGTCAGAGCTTTCGCGGAGGCGGGTGCCACTTCCTCCCTGTACACGACTTCCTCCCAGGTGGATGTGGGTGGAGCTCCGGTGTCCATCGGGCAGCAGCTGTCAGTTGGACCTTGAGCTGGTCCAGCTCCACCACTGGCCCTCTGTTCACCATTGCCCTCTGCATCTCCATGCACTTTTTGTGCGGGGCGCCCCGCCATCATCTTCCTCCATCATTATTGTCATTGTCATCATCCGGATTTTCTGGCCCTCGTTCACCCCAAAATCCAGGACCGCCTCGCCGGGGTCCACCCTGAGGGTGATCTGGATGGCCAGCCATCCTGGCCAAGACGCCGATAATGGCCAAGGTACTCTGCCACCAACTTTGTAGAATGTCATGAGCCAATTAATGTTGACCCCTTCACGACTACTTGCATTTACATAGGAGTTGATTAGATGGCGCCACACATCTGCCCTCGGTGCTCGAGGGTCCTATCTCCGAGTGCTATGAGCAAGCGCCCACAAAACTGTAATGAAACTGTAATGACCTCACGTTGGTAAAGTTTATTATTTATTTTGCCGACTCTATGTATGGCCCGCACATCGTTGTTCCACTCGTCGGGGAACAATTTCCTGATGAGTACCAACAGGAAGTGGGGATGCTCATATATGGCCCGTGCCATGACATCCAGCAAGATAAGCCCAGAGCCAGCAGCCTGTGCCAAGACCACACAAAGGCGTATGGCGTGAGCAGGGATGAATCCCAGCCACCGGCGCATTATCCTTGGCATCGCCTCTTCATCTATCTAGTGACCATAGTACAACCACGTTAACTGCAAGTCCCTCACCCCTAGGACGTCCCTGATGAATGCTATTGTCAGGGCCAGATCGGCGATAATCCGTGTCAATTTCACTGTCGAAATGGTGCCACGAACAGCAAATGACACGATCGTGGGAATGATCGCGCCAATCGCAAGATCACAACATCTGCCCGTCAAGAGCAGGCTTGCAATAATAAGGAGGAATCAAACTTGGACCCACTGGTTGTTTGCGAGATCCCACGTGTCTGTGCCCTGTGGCGCATCGGCTCGTCTAATTTGTTCAAGCCCATCAGCAAACAAAAAGCATCTCTGAGGGCATTCGTGTTATTGGGAAGTAGACGCACAATTCTTGGCGTGCATCGGCTGTCAGGAGGATCTGGTCTTCTGGGAGGTGTGGAATAAACACCTTGAGAATTAACTGCTGTTTTCATAGGCTAGCCTGCGTGAACCGCAGATAACAGACAAGACTAGTGGTGGTCAGCCCATGCACGGTGAGGCTGTTTCCATTCATCACTTGCCGCACGAATGGGTCAATGTCCAAGGCTCGTTGAATAGAATGTAGGATTCGTTGCGAGCCCCGAACGACTCAAAGATTCTTCTATTATCTGCAGGCCCGCACTTGCGACGGCCTCGCTGTCTGGATCTAAGAGGCTCTGGATCTAAGCTGTTCCTGGCTGTGGGCACAATATCTGCCTGGGGCAGCACCTCTCTCAATCCGTGTAACATTTCAGACATATGATCGGTCAAGTCATCTGTGGGTCGTCCCCAGCCTGGGCATGGCCCACAAGGTTGTTGAGCACCGTGTTCTTGGCCGCCGTCTGGTCCAGGCGGTCCCCTATCCACGCCGTTGTCCATGCTAGAAAGTGCTTCACAAGAGATGATAGCAGCAGTGTTTGAAAACAATGGTACTAGTTTTGTATTGGATTTTCTCCCCAGGTAGATGCATTGTGCTCATTTTTTTAATATTTATCTTTCATTTGTTTGAATGTGCCATCGTTAAGTTTTGCTTTTGGTTATAGTGTGTTGTGTGGCTGTGGCATGTTTCTGGGCTGTGGTGGCTTGGATGACTGTTTACCATAGCTGGTTTTTAACAGTATAAGTAATGGGGTTTAGTGGCATTTAATCTGCGTTTCTCACTCCATACAGGCATGATTTCCTGCACCTCGCTGTATTCTTGTACCTGACCAACAAGTGCTCCAAAAGCATTCAATTTATGCGCCCACTGGTAAGTGTTGAGGCACTATTATGATTAGTGTTACCATTTAAATTACTATTTTTAATGGTTTTGTTTGTGCCTCTTCCTTTTAGGATTCTCTCTTTCTCTCCTTCCTTTTTCTCCATCCCTTTTCTCGTACATAGTGAAGTTTCACAAACTAATTTCGAGAGGAGCACGTGATATGATTGAGCACGTCTGGCTTCTCATTTGTAATCAGTAAAAATCCAATCAGAACGATCCAAGCTTACTATATATGGATCATTTTCTCCTTACTGCTCTATCTTCGGTTTGGAAAAATCCCCCCTTCCACCCCATCTCCCCCCCCCCCCCCCCTTTTTTTAAGGGGAGCTCTCGAGACCTACCTGATCTCGGATCCCCTGATATGCTTATTGACCGGGCGGGAGCCTTGAGCTCAAGTATCTCCGAGCTCAGGGTTCTCTCCCGGGACAGCATGCCAAACCTGCTTAAATGCTAAGCATATCTAAGTGGGAACTCTTGAAATTTGCTTTATTAGCTTTCAGTCCTCGCTATCGCCGTAGTTGTCGAAGGTCATCAAAAATGTGTGAGGAACTAATTTCTTCTGCCACACATTCACATATACAGTATATGCCACACATGCAAATATATGTGGCATTATTTAAGTATTAACAAAGAGAGATTGATTAAGCGAATGTGAATTTCTCCATCAGATCAGTATCATATTCTTAATAAATAATTTGTTTAAATGCCTGCTGATGAAAGTTATATCTATCTTGAATTCTCATATTGGTAGTTTTTTATGACAAAACAGTGCAATTTTTGGTCACACCTTTAAAAGCTTTTGTTGAAAGTAAATGTTGAGCATTGCATTAGTTGATACAGGACACATCAGTCAAGCTTGCATCAGCTGATAAGCAGCTGTTTATAAGGTGCACCAATCCAGTTTGGACATCTATCACAGTGGTTTATTTAAATTCACACATCTGTTCTCTTTTCAGTAATTGGCTGCACGTCAATACTAAACTCTCCTAGATCTTAACTCATATATGTTCAAGGTATTTAGTTAAGTGCATGGCGATCATCCTGATGTCTCTGGCATTTCCATTGACTCATAATTAATTGTAATTGTTTATGCATGATTAAAAAGTAATTGTTTATGCATGATTTCTGGATCTTTTTTTTTACCCCTGTGGTTTGATTTATCGCTGCTCTGCCCACTCTTTCCATGCATGACTGCATGGACGAGCATGTGGAGCTTTGGCCAAAACAGAAAAAAGCTGCATGCTTCAAATGTCAATATATATTTGACTAAAAGTGACACTGACTGAAATAATAAGGCTAATTCACTAGTAATTGCATGCGTTTTTCATATTTAAATACATTTGAACTTCTCATGAAAACTTTCCATTTAATTCACAGCATGTGCATACATAAGTTTGTCCTTAATCTCATTATTCTGTTATTTAATTTGAGTATTCTAAATTAAAGCTTGAATGCACAAGGTTAGTACTTTGCATGATAATAATAATAAAAATATTGATTATTTCATATGTGTGGTATAAACTGTTCTTGACTTTTTTGTATATTTAGAAAAAAATCTTGGTATGAAAGTTTTAATGAATCATGATTTTGTTGTGAAAATGTACATATGCGCATTTCATGCATGCTGTAAATTTGCATTTAGGCTTGTTTAGTTAACGAGACCCAATGTCTTTCATTACAACCTTGTTTTCAGGTACTTTTAAAATAATAGACTTTGCTACGATTCATAACGACAGTAGCTTGTTGCCACCTAATGCAGTGACAATGCACTGAAGTAATCATCACTAAGAATCATTAAACAATACCAAGTGCTAATATTAAATGTTATATTTATACTAAACACTATTTAGTGAACTATACTTTTTAATGAAAAACAATAGCCATTATAGTGGTTTCTAAGCAATTCAGTCAAATGTACAAAAGCAGTACTCTGAAATTTAAGTTTAACCACTAGGGAGATATTGGATAGCTGGAAATTCCAGAAGAATTGTCGAAGGTATGGCTGTTTCTGACACCCTGGAGTTCACACATTTTTTTAATAAATTATCTTTACAAATAAACCACACATTTGAAATTGAAATGGGTACAACAACAATATAAAAATTTAATAGCTTTGTCGGAGACTGACAGTTTTAACCCAAAAATGGCCGGTGTGTCAAATGAAGATTCAATCAAAGAAAGTTTGATGAAGATAGTTTCCGGTTTTATCAGCAAAAGCCAGCTTCAGCACTCACACAGAGTTTACAGGCCGCTCTGCTTACAATCTCTAATCAACAATTTTACTCTATTATACATCAATAACTGCACCATATATACTGTATATAATCTGATTGGTTAAAACATAGATCAAATTCCATGTTTCTGAACAATATCTTCAATGATTACTTAAGCTTACAAATTTCAGATATAACGGGGATATTTCTGTGGTCAGGATGACAAGAGGTGTAATTCAGATGTTGTTTTCTTTGTCTCATTGATGAACACATACACAAAGAACACTTCTGTACTTCAAGGATGTCTTGCTCTCTAGCAGGCATCTTATTAGAATGGTAAAATAAACATAGCAGACTAATACATAATTTCTTTCAAACGGTAAAATTCACGTCTAGTGACATGTTCAAGAAGTGTCAAATGTCCAGTTCCATGTGAGAGTTCTCAATGAACTCTTGAATGGGCCTGAAGAGCCTGAGGAATCAAAAAAAGGGCATACAAAAAAAGCAATGGCACACAAATGCAATCTTGACGTCAGAATTAATATATTTTTTCTTTTTTTAATATTTACCAAATGATGTTTAGCAGAGCAAGTACATTTATTTGTTTTTACATTACACTTATTTGTTTTATTTTGGCTAGAACAAAAGCAGCTTTTAATTATTTAAGAACCATTTTAAGGTAAAAATGATTAACCCCTTTAATTTTTTAATTGTCTACAACACAAACCATCGTTATACAATAACCTGCCTAATTACCCTAACCTGCCTAGTTAACCTAATTAACCTAGTTACCCCTTTAAATGTCACTTTAAGCTGTATAGAAGTGTCTTGAAAAATATCTAGTCAAATATTATTTACTGTCATCATGACAAAGATAAAATAAATCAGTTATTAGAAAAAAGTTATTAAAATTATTATGCTTAGTTAATTAAAATCTTCTCTCCGTTAAACAGAAATTGGAAAAAATAAATAAACGGGGGCTAATATTTCAGGGGGGCTAATAATTCTGACTTTAACTGTATGTCTGCCTATATTTTGATATAAGCAGATTTAAAAAAGTACCCCAACATTGACTGAAGCCACAAAAATGAGATGGTCCATTAAATGGCATAACAGTTTTGGCTCTTCGATCAATATAGAGCTTATCATTGTTATTGACATACATTTTATTGTGATTCGATATAGTATCATTTATCGGCCCAGCCATAGGTCATCATGTAATCTAGGTCTTTAACCACAAATTCAACATTATTACTGTATAAGTCGTGAGAAAAGATATGTGTAACTCCACCCTGGAGGAAACACCCATCAAAAAATCTACTTCTTTGCTCAAAGTAAGACATTTTCCAAAAGAAGGCATACAAATGGGTTCCCGTGGTGTTACTGGCACTGCTGGAAATCTTAAATTTACTTGTCAGCCAGCCATATTTTATCCATTAAGAACAGTCTTGTAATCCAATTTTCAATTCTTGCTATGCTTAGATAATATGTATGATAATTCTGTGCATATAAAAGTCACACACAATAACCATACAATGTATTTAATTACAACCAAGCAAACACCACAAATCAGTTTACATCTGTTCATCTGTTTCTTTTTTATTGCTGGAGCCTAAATGGTAACCCTAGAATGTAGAATATAAGCATGACAAAATAAATAATCGTGTAAATCATTTATTTTAAACTAAGTCCTATCCATGTGATATCAGTCACCCGTGATGATTTAGCCTCATACCACCTCAAGCAGGGTGTCTTACATTACTATTTAATAAGATTCAGCAAATCAGCAGAGTCCATCTTACTGTGTCTGTAGCATGTTTGACTGAGTGCACTTTCCAACACAAATGCTCTTTCACAAAATGCAGTGCGGAGGGTGTTGAGTGTTGGGAAAGCTATTTTTTGCAGTGCAGATTGTACAGGCAGGGTGGCAGATGATGAAATGCCATAAGCCGAGGGGAGGAAAATAGGTCACAGACGTCAGGTTCTTGGCTTCATTCTCTGACGTGTCATCACCTGAGGTGCAAAATGAAGAAAAATTGCACATAACTAGACACATGCCTAAGAAGCTGATTGTTTTCAGGGAGTTTTGTTTGGGGTGTGGTTTATGCATTTCCACCATCCGGGCATGGCTTCATACTGATTCCTTTGCTTATTGTATAGAAATATGCACTGGTGAATGTTTTGTTTTATTGGGGGGAGAAGATGGTTAAAGGTGTGTTATATTATTACTGTACATGTTTGTGTGAGAGCCACTTGGGTTTTCTCCTTCTGCTCTAAATGTTGGCTTACGCAAATAAGGTGCCAGGCAAACAGTCTGCTGCCTATGAGTCACGTTTTCAAGTCTTCCCTGGGTCTGGAGCATTCCTGGATATTATTTATTTATTTTTTTATCCTTTCCACAAATGCAGCTTTTCTATTTTCTATTTCCCACATTTTTTTTCTGGCCCAGATCTGGCCCACACATTCAGCTTTTACTTGGCCCACATGCCACAGTGAATTACGGTACACAATTGGACCAAGTCTGGCTTTCGTGCAAGGGTCAAACATGGACCATATCTGTGCCAAGTCTCAGCCAAGTTAATAACCCATAACAGGGCCTGAACTGGGACAGATATGTTGTTGTGTCACGACTGCTATGGATTTGATAAACCACGCTTTTTCTCAAAGCAGCCCAACTGGTAAAATATTTTACTTTACTCAAAAATAATTTAAATGTATTTCAAAAGTGGGTCAAGATAGGCCAAACATACATGGCCCATTAACACCCAGGCCAAACACTACATTTGATCTGACCCAAGTCTTGTTTGCTGCCTTAAAGATGGTGCCACCTCTGCCAAACTACCTCTGCTGTATGCCAGTGCCGGACGAATGCCTGCTGTGCCAGCTTTATGCCAAATTTGAGTCTGAATTCTTTTCCACCTGGACAGTCATCAAGTCTGTGAGGTATTTAGGTGTTTGTCATGTAAGGGCAGGGTAAACATGTTGGTTTTCTAATTTATCTCTTTTATTGATCCCTAAACTTTCAAGATCAAAGATCCCTGCAGGACTTTTCGCAGACAGCTCAACCCCTGCTGTTTCTGCGCAGGAATGACTCACAGATTTCACTCCTGAGTAAATCAGTGTTTTTGAATCAATCAATTTAATGGATTCTTCAATGACTCACATTCTGTATACTGTATAGTTGGAACATTGGGTTTAAAATGTATTATTTTGACCTTTCTATATAGTATTAATGTATGTATATGTAGCATGAATACAATATTCTGATGTACTGCATTCATGTTATAACTATCATATTTTATTCACAACTCCTCTCCTGTGGCCTCATGGGAAAATACCACGGTAAGTACATCATAGAAACCTTTTGTTTACCTATTCAGACACTGGGTGTGTTTTCTGAATCATTCAGTGTTTTTATGTTTTCATCTCTATTTATTCATTTAATCTAACAGACATTTATTATTATTATT
>CAIGQZ010001108.1:29485256-29505738 GCA_903798205.1 Danio tinwini
CTGTCATGTTGTGTATTGTGGGGGAGGGTCAGAAGATGCAGGTTTCTCTTACTAAAGCCAGATGGGACCTATAGGTTGTGTGTAGTGTCCTCATATTACTAAGGGTGTTATATTGTGTATTAAATTAAGTTGTGTGTTGTGTGTCCTCGTATTTACTGCTGCTGTCATGTTGTGTATTGTGGCGGAGGGTCAGAAGATGCAGGTTTCTCTTACTAAAGCCAGATGGGACCTATAGGTTGTGTGTAGTGTCCTCATAATTACTAAGGGTGTTATATTGTGTATTAAATCAGGTTGTGTGTTGTGTGTCCTCGTATTTACTGCAGCTGTCATGTTGTGTATTGTGGGGGAGGGTCAGAATTACAGGTTTCTCTTAAAGACAAATTGGACCAATAGGTTATGTGTTGTGTCCTCCTATTTACTGATGGTGTCCTGTTGTGTGATGTCGTGTGTTCTTGTGCGATCTGTCGGACGTAGCACAGTGCTCATTCAGTAAAGGCACAGCTAAACACATGTGTTTTCAGTCTAGATTTGAATGTGCCTAATGTTGGAGCACATCTGATCATTTCTGGAAGCTGATTCCAGCAGTAGGGGGCGCTGTTAGTAGCTGAAAGTTGATTCACCCTGCTTTGACTGAACTCTTGGAATTTCTAGTTTATATGATCCTAGAGATCTGAGTGTTCTATTAGGTTTGTATTCAGTCAGCATATCTGTAATGTATTGAGGTCCTAGACCATTTAGTGATTTATAGACAAGTAATAATACTTTAAAATCTATTCTGAATGTAACTGGGAGCCAGTGTAGAGACCTGAGGACAGGTGTGATGTGCTCTGATTTCCTGGTTCTAGTCAGAATCCTGGCCGCAGCGTTCTGGATGAGCTGCAACTGTCTGACTGTCTTTTTGGGAAGGCCAGTGAGGAGGCCGTTACAGTAATCCACCCTGCTGCTGATAAAAGCATCAACAAGTTTCTCTAAGTCTACACTGGAGATAAAGCATTTGATTCTTGCAATGTTTTTGAGATTATAGTATGCTGATTTACTAACTGCTTTGACATGACTATTGAAACTCAGATCTGACTCCAGAGTCACACCAAGATTCTTGACCTTATTTTAAGTATTTAAGTAGGAAACCTCTAGTTAAGTTTATGTAAAAAGTTTCAGTACTGATAAGTACCAAACTTCAGTATTGTGACAACACTATTGCTTCTAGTAATCATCAAAAAAAACTTTAAATAAAGATAATGATTGGGAGGAGGGGGTGGTTGGGAAAAGGAGATGAGCTCTGATCAACATGGTGCTGACCCCATGAATCTGTTTTCTCTTTTGCAGTCATTCTTGAATGTCTGAGAAATAACACAAGAAGAAAAACAAAAAGACCATGGTCTCCTGATGCAATTGCTTTAGTAATGAGACATTTTCTTGGTCATGTTTTTACGGGTAAACTTGCCACAAAAGTAGAATGACAACAGTGCAAATCTAGAGAGCAGCCCATGTTGGCAAATTGCTTCATTCAAAACATCAGGGACTTTGTCAGCACACAGAGCTTATACTTTACTTGAAGAGGTGTTCATAAGACTGTCATGAAACCTTTATAATCATGACATGATAAATATCATGAATATGAATGAGATTTTATGCATGCTTATGACAATTAATTAAGTGTCATTCACTCAGTTATGTCGTATGGCATCTTTTCAAACAAAATACAAGCTCTTTATTTTTGTCAAAACATGTCTGTCATAAATATAATTGTTCATGAAGCCATTTATAAGCCATATATAATTTTATATGAATTCAATTACTGCTTCATTCATATTTTTTTAGATTCTGAGTAAAGTGATAAAAGCTGAATGTGTCATTAAATATTGTTAACAGTCATTGACACTAGAAAGTGTAATTAAAAAAAAAATCAAACAATGTAAAAAGTGATCAGAAAAATATTCATGACAATTATAATAGCTTCATAACAATCTGATAATGTCAAGTTGTCATGACAAAGACCTGTTGTGATGTATTTGTTTGTCAAGTTGTCATAACTTTTCAGTTTATTCATGACAATCTGCATCAGTATAATCTGATTATTATTAGCAGTATTATTTATTATATGCAGATTTATATTTGCTTTAATAAACACAAGTGAAGATTTGTTCTCCAGTGGGGTTTTAAAGACGTCTGCATCACCATATGAGGCATAAGAACAGGACGTGTGTTTGGATATAACTCAGTTGTTTAAGCACACTTCATTATTATTGTTCATTTATTCCTTTGCTGGAGATTAGAACTGAATTTAGAAATAGTTTTGACACAAATCTTTGTGCTTCACAAACAAATTTAAATGTATAGGCTAATGGATGTCTTCAGTGGAGTACGCACAACACCATTTCTTTATCCACAAAAGTAAAGATGGAAAGAGAAAGTAAAGAGGCCAAATGGAGGTGGTAATGGCGCAACGCAACTGACTCTTAAAGGGAATGAGAGACTAGACTCTGATTGGTTTAATGCATGTTATACTGAAAACACACCTATAACTCATTAATAGAATAAGCACAACCCTGTTAAACCATGCGCTGGGGCGCAGAAAAAAGTTATCCATCCTTAAAATAGCAAAAGTGGATTCAGACCCAGCTTTAATGCTTTGCACCATGAGCTTTAGACTTTGCTCTTAGTCATAAGCATGCATAAAATCTCATTCATATTCATGACACGTGTGGTGTCATAATTATAACAGTTTCATGACAGAGTTATGAAAGTGTTACTGTTTTGCTTTTGTTTGTTTTTTTTTTGTTTTTTTATGGTGATGTACAGGTTTGTTTGGTTCACACAGGTGTTGTGCAGATTTATTTGATTTATTTGCAGGTTTTGTGGAGGATTGTTTGGTTTATGTTTCATTAATACATTGTTTAGTAAAGCTAATATTTTGCTTTTACTAATTTCATTTTCTAAACAAGCACAAATTAAACTTTGTTTTTTGTCCACATGCTGTGTTCTGCATTTGTTCTAATTATTAGTATATCATGTCTTAGTTGTCATACCAAAAATAAAAAAATACAGTTGCTTGAATACACTCTACAGATATTTACATTAGATTTACCTTAGTGTATATGAGATAATGTAAAAAAATACTGATCAGGATGCCACATAACTAACTATAAAGACATATTTGTAAATTAATTTATATCTAGATGGAAAAGTGCACTACACTGCACTTTTTTGTTTAACCATTTGTCCTTATAGATCAGTTATGTCCTTTTAATACAATAGGCATTTAGTTTTGTGTTTAACCATTCGTCCTCATAGATCAATTATGTCCTTTTAATACACAAGGCATTTAGTTTTGTGTTTGTGTTTAACCATTCGTCCTCATAGATCAGTTATGTCCTTTTAATACACAAGGCGTTTAGTTTTGTGTTTGTGTTTAACCATTCGTCCTCATAGATCAGTTATGTCCTTTTAATACACAAGGCGTTTAGTTTTGTGTGTGTGTTTAGCTGTGTCCTATTAAATCACAATTGTCCCTTTGATACACATTTGTGAGATGTGTGTATGTGTACAGCTACTGTCCCTATAATAACGGTTTGTGTTATGGGCGGGGTTTCAGAGTAATTAGCATATGACCTCATAATTAAGTATTTAGTCAGGTTGTTGTATTTTAAGTTGTGTTGTGTGTAATCAAACTTTGAAGTGAAATCTGTGCTGTACAGCTCAAAATATAATTTTTGATATGCAGCACAACTCTCTAGAGTAAGTGGAAGAGTGTGCTCCCCTAATACACCAAAAAACTGGTTTGAGCTGAAGTGTCCTTGTAACACACATAAACCCGTATGTGTGTGTGTGTGTGTGTGTGTGTGTGTGTGTGTGTGTGTGTGTGTTTCCTTATCACTGAGGGTTGTGACGGGAAGGACATCTGGTATATAAAACATTTGTCAGAGTAAGTGGGTAAAATAGTGTCACATGCATGAAAACTGAGGCGAGTCTGTAGACATTTGCCTATCTGATTGGGGCTTTTCCCTCAATATTAAGTACACAGAGCAAAGAGTCGTTCATTCTGCTGTGGTGACCCCTGATAAAAAGGAATTGCTAGTAAGCTGAATGAAAAGTAAGTATGTCTATTTCTCATTTTGATTTCACTGCATTAAATAATGTTTACTAATGCAACTTGTGAAGTGTTACCTGTTGTACGTTATCATTCCTTTGTAATTTGATTGTTTTTTTTGTTTTTTTTACTCTGAAAGTATATACAATAAAGCAATACACTATAGCTAATGTTGTTGTAAAAGCTTTGGCAATTAATCACAACAGAAATTTGATACCAGCAGAAGCCCCATAGTAAAGACAACAAACAAAACAGATTTTTGTTTGCACATGCCACACAAAATTGGAGACATTTCAAGAGTTTTAAAGTTACCATCTGATTGAATTATTTCTACAGGACACGTCTGTGTTGCACATATTAACACCTTACCTAAAAACAAAAGCTGTCATGATGCCAAACCCCCTCATATGAAGTTGTTGTGTCTATAATTGTGACTATTACAACCTAAAGTTAGCAACTAAAACTGATTCTTCAGTTTGTGAGTAGTGTAGTAGTATGTGTAGTTAGACTCCAAATTTCATCCGAGTGAAGGGACATCACTGTTACATTTTCGCTCTCCTAAATTTGACTCTGAAAAAAAAAAACAAAAAAAAAAACTGTGATTAGTTTCTTTATATGACATTCAGATGGTCTCTAGAGTGTCATTGGCCAATAAAAGCTGCAAAGGACTACAGACATTCTGCCATCAGTCTGAAGATATGATTAGTGACAACTATAAAACTTTCACCAGAGAAATCTAATGTAAAATACAGCATAATATTTAAAGTCAGTTCTAGTAACATTTGTCACTGTGTTTGTTTGTTTATTTAAAGAGGTGGTCCAGAGTTTATTTTTAAGGCTTGGTTGTGTTTATAGCATGCAAAGCAATGTGTGCTCATGCTTCATTTGCATGCAGATTCGCGGATCGCCTCCATGTCACCAAGAAGTGCCGCGCCTCTACTAGCATGCGCTTAATTCTCTAGAACATAATTAAAATAAAATTGTAAGCACTTCTCTCTTTGTGTTGTGTTCTTTGGAAGCCCAAATACAGAAACAAAACAAGCTCTGTGGAAATATCAGTGTTTGGATGACATTTTAGCTTTCTCTGCTACAACATTACAGCGCCTCTGGCCACGCCCCTTCGCTGTGCGGGCTGAATGCGTTTGTGATCTTATTAACCTGGATGTATTTTTTTGTAGTCCCCAAAATTTGTTCACTGTAGACTTTGCTAAACTAAGCTTATCACACTGGACCACCCCTTTAAAATTGCATTTATTATTATTATTATTATTATTATTATTATTATTATTATTATTATTAGTGGCCAAGCAGCGAAGCTGCGAAGGCACCTTTTGTTTGTGTTCTTTTATTATTCTTCTTCCCTCATGATTTAAATGGCAGCCCATAAAACAGTTTGTAGGAAAGTTATGAAATTTGGTATTTGAGGACATTGGATTCATCAAATGGACCAAATTTGGACCATGTAAGCCATACTCTCTAGCGCCACCACTTGTCCAAAGTTGCAATTTTGAAATGGTTATAACTTTTGATCCGTAAGTGGCAAATTCAAAATTCTTTTTCCCTGATTTGTTGGCTTATGCCAATCCAAACTGGAACCAAATTTTGAAAATCGTAATGTTTTTTTTTTTTTTTTTTTATGAGTTTGTTAAATGTACTTTTTCAAACTCGTTCTAGACGGTTAAGTCAATTGTCACCAAAATTGAACCAGGTCATCTTCAGACTATGTTGACAAAAATTTATCAAAAGAAAGTAGATTAGTGAAACGGTTGTGAAATTGTACGCAAACAAACTGTTCAAAGTTGTTGTAATATTGATAATTAGGCCATATCTCGCCAACGCTTTGGGTTATTCTCACCAAACTTGCTGAGTGTAATGACAACTATGGTCTGAGGTTGCCTGCACAGTTTTGGAGCAGCGCCACTTAGTGGTCAGGAGATACGAAAAATGGCTATTTTGCAAATATCTCGTGAGTCCTTGGGCCAAAATTCACAAAATTTAATTATGGGCGGATGGTCTCATTGTATTCAGAGGGACATTCTGAGTCGATTGATATGCAATTTTCCCATATTCGCCATTTTGGGTGTCGACCATTTTGAGTTTTGGCCAAAAACGCCATATTTTATCAACGCATTGAGGTATTGCCAGCAAAATTTGTATGCATGTTCAACTCCATGCCCTGAAAGTGCTCAAAAAATGTTGGACCAGCGCCACCTTATAGTCAAAAGTTATAAAGAATTTTCGAAAAATGCTAATAACTTCTGCTGCATTAACCTTATTGTCACGTGATTGGTCTTGATGGATTCCTTGTAAGGTCGTGCACGCATTGATACCAAATTTTCCATAATTTGACCAACTTCCTGTCTGCCATTGTTATGCAAAAGGAAACATTACTTTTTCAAACTCCTTCTAGACCGTTGGTCCGATTTTTACCAAAATTGACTCAGATCATCTTCAGGCCATGATGACAAAAAGTTATCAAATTTGTGTCGATTGGATTAGTAAATTTTGTGTATTACGCCAACAAATGTGCTGACATGATGCCAAACAACATGTGAGGCTGTATCTCTGTGATGCTTAAAGATATTGACACCAATTTTAGGTGTGTCATTGCCACATCACAATCAACAAGCCATAAAAATTTGGTGACAGTGCCACCTATGGGTCAAGAAACCATATGAATTTCATAAACCATTCATTATTCATTAATAACAAAACTTACATATTTGGTAATAACTTTTAACTGCTTATTCTGAATTTGAAGTAATTGAGCTCAAATTATTCCTTAGGTGATGCTGAAAACATAGATACCCCATATGCCATAATTGCCAAAAGTTTCTGTCCGCCATCTTGAATTTGTTCAAAAACGCACTTTTTTCAAATTCCTCCTAGGCCATTGGTCCAATTTTCACCAAATTTGACTCACGTGATCATCAGACCTTGCTGGCAAAAAGTTATCAATTTTGTGTTGATAGGCAATAAGGTTGTTGTTTACTGTACCGACAAATGGGCTGGTACAATGCCAAACTGCATCTAAGGCTGTAACAGTGCAAAGCTTATACATATTGACACAAAACTTAACTGTAGTCATTGTCACCTCACACTGACCATGTCACATAAATTTGGTAACAGCGCCACCTACTGGTCAAAAGTTATAAACCAATAAATTATTAATATATTTATGTTTTTGCTTACATTTCCAGTTAAATGGACTTCAAATGTATTCCGAACTCATTGTTTCACTTGAGCTGTTGCTCATGGCCTCTGGATTGCTTTTCATGGTGCCTCTGCATTGCTTGGCCCCGCAATTGCTGCTTGCAGCTATATTTATAATAATAATAATAATAATAATAATAATTATTATTATTATTATTATTATTATTATTGGTCCATAAAATAGGCCTATTGTAAGGTCTGTATAGTGGATAACCTTGTAATCCACCGAGGATGAGCAACATGGGGCTGTTAATGCAGCTCCAGCCAAATCCCTGCCATCATCTGCTGATGCAGGTTACCTAATGCAGTTTCAGTGTTGAGCTTGTAGAGGTCAGCATTCAAAGTTGATACATGTTCAGGTCAGGCTTTAGACCTCAGATGACATTTATGATGAACTTCCTCTAGTCCTCGGTGACAAGGGTAAAGTGGACACTGTGAAATCCTCAAGCTTCTGTGTGGCTTTGGGACATTGGCTTTATGTGTAGCGCAAGGATAACTGGGCTTCTGTATGTGCACAAACTAGCAATGTGTGATATTTATGATGACATATTTTACATATCAGTTTTATTTTATGTTTTCATTTTATTTTATAAAAAAAATATATAAAATATAATTATTATTTTATATAAAAAAAACAAAAACATTTTGTGTGGAAAATATTGACCTGACATCAAGATAAACTTATCAATACTTCAAACGAGTCCCACTAGAGATGAAATAAGTTAATCAAATATTAAAATAAAATACAAATTCTCCTTTTAAAATGTGTTTACTCCAATAATCCCCTAAGTGTGATGTTCATCTCTTTCAATCGTTTGTAAAATATTTGAAAATTTAAAAATAATGCATTTGAAAACCAGTTATTTGAATCAAATGAGTTGCCACAAGATCTAATTATGCTGCACACTGAGCAGCATCAACATATTAAATGAATTACCACCTTCCCTTGAATCAGCAAAGTTCTCCTTTAATTTGTTAATTTTCAAGCATATTATTGAATATTTATACACAGAGGGATGATGAAAATTAATTGGCCTTGCATGCGTTTAGGTGCCTTTCACACTGACTATTAAACAATTTCTAAAGTGGGTTGTGCATAAAACATGTTGCATCAAACATGCATACAAAAACATGAATATATATACAGTTAGGTCCATAAATGTTTGGACTTTGACACAATTCTAACATTTTGGCTCTATACACCAAAACAATTAATTTAAAATTAAATGAAAAATATGTGCTTTAACTGTAGATTATCAGATTTAATTTGAGGACATTTACAATCAAATCTGGTGAACGCTCTAGGGATTACAACAGCTTGCATATGTGCCTCCCACTTGTTAAGAGTCCAAAAGTAATTGGACAATTGATTTCTAAGCTGTTCCATGGCCAGGTCTGTGTTATTTCCTTATTATTCCAATTACAATGAGCAGATAAAGGTCCAGAGCTCATTTCAAGTGTGCTTTTTGCATTTGGAATATGTTACTGTCAACTCTCAAGATGAGATTCAAAGACCTGTCACTATCAGTGAAGCAAGCCATCATTAGGCTAAAAAAACAAAACAAAACCATCAGAAAGATAGTAAATGTGTTAGGCTTGGCAAAAAAAAAAAACTGTTTGAAAAATAAATAACGCACCAGTGAGCTCAGCAACACCAAAAGACCCAGAAGACCATGGAAAACAACTGTGTTGGATGACCAAAGTCTCCTTTCCTGGTGAAGAAAAAACCCTTCACAGCAGCTGGCCAGATCAAGAACACTCTCCAGGAGGTAGGTGTATGTGTCAGAGTCAACAATCAAGAGAAGACTACACCGGAGTGAATACAAAGAGTTTACCACAAGATGTAAACCATTGGCCAGATTAGAGTTCTTAAAAAGCCTTCACAGTGCTGGAACAACATCTTATGGGCGGATACGATTAGATTAGATTAGATTCAACTTTACTGTCATCACACATGTACAAGTACAAGGAAACGAAATGCAGTTTATGTCTAACCAGGAGTGCAATAGCAGCAAGTGCAGGATACAGGTATAAGTTATAAAGTGCAGTTATAGAAAAACTATGGTGATATTTACAACTGGATGTACTATGAACATTTTATACAGGTTGTATTAGCTATAAACAGATTTACAATAGATGGATAAATGTACAGGTTGCTATTAATAATCAGAAGTGTGCAGAGAGATAAACATAATTACAAATGTATGTGTACAGTGGGTGTGTACATAATTTACAAATGTACATGTGCAGTAGGTATGTACAGTTCAAATAAGGGAATGAATCGGTGCAATGAATATGTGCAATTTTTAAATGTGCAAATGTTAAGTAGTGCAGTGATTATGAGGAGTCTGAGTTATGAGGAGAGTGGGGGGTGTATTAGGGGGACAAAAAGTCAGTGGGGAGCAGAGTTCAAAAGGGAGACAGCTCTGGGGAAGAAGCTGTTCTTTAGTCTGCTGGTTATTGTCCAGGGGAGCCTGAAGCGCCTGCCAGAAGGCAGGAGAGAAAACAGTCTGTGAGCAGGGTAAAAGGGATCTTTAAGAATACTGTATGCTCGGCGCAGACAGTGTTTCCTCTCGATGTCCTCTATGGCTGGCAGTGTGGTCCCTGTGATGCGTTGGGCAGTTTTCACCACCCGCTGCAGTGACTTACGCTCCGCAACAGAGCAGCTTCCATACCAGACTGTGAAACAGTTCATCAGGATGCTTTCTATTGTACAGCGGTAGAAGTTCACCAAGACGGCTGATGACAGCTGTTTCTTCTTAAGTTGCCTTAAGAAAAATAGGCGCTGGTGAGCCTTCTTGACCAGGCTGGAGGTGTTGGTGGTCCAGGAAAGGTCCTTGGAGATGTGGGTCCCAAGGAACTTGAAGGATGAGACAGGCTCGACGGCCATCCCATTGATGTGGATGGGATCATATGAGCCTGTTCGTCCCTTTCTGAAGTCCACAATGAGCTCCTTGGTCTTGTCAGTGTTAAGGAGCAGATTATTGTTGGTGCACCACGTGGCCAGATGCTGTATCTCCTCCCTGTAGGCAGTCTCATCATTGTTGCTGATTAGACTAATCACTGTGGTGTCATCTGCAAATTTGATGATGGCGTTGGATCTGTTCACAGGCCTACAGTCGATGGTGAAAAGGGAGTAGAGGAAGGGGCTCAGCACACAGCCCTGTGGTACACCAGTGTTGAGTGTGACGGTGGTGGAGCAAATGTGGTCTGATCTAACATTCTGAGGTCTGTTAGTCAGAAAGTCCATAACCCAGTTACAGAGAGACGTGTCTATATCCAGGTCTCTAAGTTTGATCATTAACTTAGAGGGTATGACAGTGTTGAATGCTGAGCTGAAGTCAACAAACAGCATTTGTGCATAAGTGTTTTTATTGTCCAGGTGTGTGAGTACAGAGTGCAGTGCTATGGAGACTGCATCTTCTGTGCTCCTGTTGCCACGGTAGGCAAACTGATGTGGGTCCAGAGTGGATGGCAGAGAGGCTTTCAGATGTGCCAGGACCAACCGCTCGAAGCACTTCATGATGATGGGTGTGAGTGCTACCGGGCGGTATTCATTCAGGCATGTTGGGCTGGAGTGTTTCGGCACTGGCACAATATAGGTGGTTTTAAAGCATGTTGGCACAGCTGCTAGGTTAAGGGACAGGTTAAAAATGTCTGTGAATACCCCAGCGAGCTGTTCTGCACATGCTTTGAGGACGCGCCCAGGAATACCATCTGGTCCAGCAGCCTTACGCACATTGATCCGACTCAGTGCGGTGTAGACCTCTGAGGAGGTGAGTGTAATGGGAGAGTGGTCGGTTGAGGAAGTGATCCTGATGTAGGGTTCATTATTGTCTCTTTCAAAGCGGGCATAAAAGTCATTAAGCTCGTTCAGGAAGAAGACATTTTTGGCTGTGGGTGTGGAATGGCTGGGTTTGTAGTTGCTGATGGCCTGTATTCCCTGCCACATGCGCCGAGGATCAGAGTTGGAAAAGTGCTCCTCTAGCTTTAGCTTGTAACAGTGCTTGGCCTTTTTGATGCCCCTCTTCAGATTAGCCCTGGAAGTGCTGTAGGCCTGTGCATCCCCTGATCTGAAGGCAGTGTTGCGTGCCTTCAGCAGAAGGTGCACTTCCTTGTTCATCCATGGCTTTTGATTTGGGTATGTGGTGATCTGTTTCTGGGTTGTAACACTGTCAATGGTGGTGTTAAGATCAAGATCAACTTGTACCAGAGTGATGGGAAGAGAAAAGAATGGAGAAGGAAAGGAACTTCTTATGGTCCTAAGCAGTGAACCATGGTGGTGGTAGTGTCATGGCATGAGCATGTATGGCTGTTAATGGAACTGGTTTTCTTGTATTTATTGATGATGTGATTCCAGACAAATACAGCAGGATGAATTCAGAAGTGCTTCGGGCAAAATGTTCTGCTCATATTTAGCCAAATACTTGAGAACTCAGTAGACGGCGCTTCACAGTGCAGATGGAGAATGACCCAAAGCATACTGCAAAAGCAACCAAAGAGTTTTTGAAGGGAAAGAAGTAGAATGTTATGCAATGGCCAAGTCAATCACCTGCTCTGAATCTGGTTGAGAATGCATTTCACCTGCTGAAGACAAAACTGAAGGGAAAATGCCCCAAGAACAAGCAGGAACTGAAGACAGTTGCTGTAGAGACCTTGCAGAGCAACACCAGGAATGAAACCCAGCGTCTGGTGATGTTTATACATTCCAGACTTCAGGCTGTAATTGACTGCAAAGGATTTGCAACCAAGTATTAAAAGGTAAAAGTTTGATTTATGATTTTTGTTCTGTACAATTACTTTTGGACTTTGGACCCTTAACAAGTGGTAGGCACATATGCAAACTGTTGTAATTCCTACACAGCAAATACCATCAAATTAAAGCTGACAGTCTGCAGTTAAAGCTCATCTTGTTTGTTTCATTTCAAATCCATTGTGTTGGTGTATAGAGTCAAACATGTTAGAATTGTCTAATGTCATAAATATTTTATGACTTAACTGTGTGTGTATGTGTATGTATGTATGTATGTATGTATGTAAGTATGGGTTATGGACTTTCTGACTAACAGACCTCAGAATGTTAGATCAGACCACATCTGCTCCACCACCGTCACACTCAACACTGGTGTACCACAGGGCTGTGTGCTGAGTCCCTTCCTCTACTCCCTTTTTACCATCGACTGTAGGCCTGTGATCAGATCCAACACCATCATCAAATTTGCAGATGACACCACAGTGATTGGTCTAATCAGCAATAATGATGAGACTGCCTACAGGGATAAGATACAGCATCTGGCCACGTGGTGCACTATCAATAATCTGCTCCTTAACACCGACAAGACCAAGGAGCTCATTGTAGACTTCAGGAAGGGACGAACAGGCTTACATGATCCCATCCACATCAATGGGATGACCGTCGAGCCTGTCTCATCCTTCAAGTTCCTGGGGACCCACATCTCCAAAGACCTTTCCTGGACCACCAACACCTCCAGCCTGGTCAAGAAGGCTCCCCAGCGCCTATTTTTCTTAAGGCAACTTAAGAAGAAGCAGCTGTCATCAGCCATCTTGGTGAATGTCTACCGCTGCACAATAGAAAGCATCCTGACGAACTGTGTCACAGTCTGGTATGGAAGCTGCTCTATTGCGGAGCGTAAGGCACTGCAGCAGGTGGTGAAAACTGCCCAACGCATCACAGGGACCACACTGCCAGCCATAGAGGACATCTAGAGGAAACACTGTCTGCGCCGAGCATACAGTATTCTTAAAGATCCCTCTTACCCTGCTCACAGACTGTTTTCTCTCCTGCCTTCGGGCAGGCGCTTCAGGCTCCCCCGGACAATAACCAGCAGACTAAAGAACAGCTTCTTCCCCAGAGCTGTCTCCCTTTTGAACTCTGCCCCCCACTGACTTTTTGCCCCCTTAATACACCCCTCACTCTCCTCATAACTCAGACTCCTCAAAATCACTGCAGTACTTAACATTTGCACATTTAAAAATTGCACATATTCATTGCACTGATTCACTTATTTGAACTGTACATACCTACTGCACATGTACATTTGTAAATTATGTACACACCCACTGTACACATACATTTGTAATTATGTTTATCTCTCTGCACACTTCTGATTTTTAATAGCAACCTGTACATTTATCTATCTATTGTAAATCTCTGTTCATAGCTAATACAACCTGTATATAATGTTCATAGTACATCCATTTGTAAACATCACCATAGTGTTTCTATAACTGCACTTTATAACTTATACCCTTATTACCTGCCTATTATTAGGATATTAACTGTTGGTATAGGCATTAGTAGTTATAAAGTATGTTTTTTTTTTTTTTTTATGTTTCGGGTATGTATCAAAAACCTGAACCCAACTTCTACCTTAAAAACTATTAATAAAAAACTAATTAGAAATGGGCAGTTTATTAAGCTAGTAGTGTTAGATAATGGTTTGTTAATGTCATGAATTGTGACCTAAACTAAAGTTTTACCTATAAACTTTTGAAGTGTTCTTCAAATCTTGTCTGTTTATTTGATTAATTTTAAAATGTTTTACTAGCCACCTTTAAGTTTCTTTGTTTCTGTCTTGAACAAAAACATAATTAAAACAGATTCACAATTAAAGCAGATGGATTCTAAAGAATACTAAAACTAAAAACATAGGTAAATTATAAAAAAAGGAAAGATTCCTGAGGAAAAAAAAAAATCTTTGAAAAGACATAACATTGCGCACCAGGTGTTTTGTGTTTTTCTCTCAACTGAATATATCTGCAGTTGAGAGGGAAACATTTGGCCCAGCCCGGGCATGTGGTGAGACATTAACAACACCTCAAAGTGACCTCTCCTCTTAACGCTGACTTCAGTTTGGAGGGCAGCACAGTTTGAGACCAGCACACTAATAGAATCAGATCCAAAAGTAGGAAAACATGCATTTCACCCACCCACATAGCTCCAAACAAAACAAGGTTAAGCTGAAAAGTAAAGTTGAACTGTAAAGTTATTTGAACTGCAGAGACAGATAATAAAATAATCGGTCTATAAAACAACCACAAACTCACAGGAAGAGATTAGCCATGACACCGAAAATCATATGAAATGATGCAGCTATTATTTAAATTTTAGTTTGATGGTCTCCACGAGAAATTCTGATCATAACAGTATAACCCACATTCAAGTTGTATATTAAAACATATTAGATTTCAGAAATTGCCCATACAGATAACTATTGCCATAAACTGGAAAATCAAAGGATAGATATGGTCAGCAAGAATACTCAGGTAGGTTGCAGTGTTTAAACCATACTTAGTTTTCCCAAAGTGTGCCAGGATAAAATACACCGCCAGCAGCAGCAGCCTAAAAACAAGGATTCAGACAGCATGGATCCATGCTTTCATGTTGTTTATGCCAAATTCTGACTCTACCATCTGAACGTTACTGCAGAAATCAGAGTAAAATAGACCAAACAGTTGTTTGAGCAAGCAGCTTATTATAACCTAAAGCTGGGTTTGAAAAGTTCAGGACCCTGTAGTTGGCACAAAAATAAAAATGTCTCATGTTGTGTGTGTTGTCATGAAAAAATGTATGACCAGCATAACCTATTAAAATCAGTACGTGGACTTCAAAATGGCTCCTTATCTTCTATTTCTCCTATTTCCAGTATTAATTTTTGTAACATTTGGCAAATGTTTTTGAATACCATTTTAAAGTGACCGAGGATTATTTTCATATTTTTGCATGCAAGGTTAATAAACACTTTCATTTTTTATATGTGTTTATTTTAATTTATTAGCTTAACAACACACAAACAAGTAACTCAATGAACTATTTTTTTCCAAACCCCTCCTTTGTGTGCTGCTAATACGCAGTGATTTGTCAAATGACTCAGTTGTTATTGGTCTACTGCATGCAGCACATTTTGGAATGGGAACACCCATCATAATTACTGCATTACAACTTATAAAGTGTTGAATATTTTTTACAGTGTATGAACAATCAAAATGACTTCAATTTTACCTTATCAATTCAAGCCTGAGCATTCTTCAATATAATAAAATCCTGATGAGCCATCCTTAATAACAACCAGCCTGTGAATTCCAAAGGACACAACAAAGATTTGAGGCTATACTTTTCTTTTGCTGTAATGCTGTGAAAATTAACTTGTAAAGATGGGATTTAACTACAGCGGTTCGAACTGTAGTTCTGCCGATTGACAAAAAATCTGTATGATGGTGAAAACTGTACATTTCTAGTCAAACCATCCATCTGCAATTGTATATCAAAAACGAAAATAAGGGCAGTTATAAAAGCAAAAAATGTGAAAGAGCACTGATATTATGTGATTATATTGTATTGCAATATAAAGCAATTAAGTGTTAAGTTAAATCAAAAGTAAATCACAGTACTTGAACATGAAATTATTTAATGACAATAATTTGTTATGGTAACAATTGAAACAAAATAACTGTATAAAACGATAAAACATGTAATTATAAAAACATGAGCTTAAATGTAAAATAACGTTACCAAAGAGAGAGAGAGAGAGAGAGAGAGAGAGAGAGAGAGAGAGAGAGAGAAATGGTGAGGGAGCGAGACATAGAACAGAGAGTAGGCCTCAAAAGAGAGCATAATAGCAGTAGAGCCAGAGAAGATAGACTCCAGAGCAGGAGAGAAGCAGAGCAGGAAAAGCCAAAGCAAGAAAAGAGGAAGAGCAAAGTTTACCACCTATTTTGTATCTTTCTTTACCATGTGACCACCTTGTAAAACACCCAAAGTCCACACACCAGTCCCTGATCTCATCAGTATCTGCCTTTGGAATCTGTATAAACCTTCTAGACTTGAATCGGTGCTGCACAGACTAATCAGTGTGTGATGTAAAAGTACTGCTCCTTATGTTTTTGAATGACTCTGATGGTACATTGATGCCACACACTGTTCGGTCTTCGCAGCATTGTTTTAGGTCAAACACACTCAACCTCTTCTTCTTAACATGATGCCATCTCAGATCTGTGCATGCAACAAGTGGCGGGGCTAATGTTTGTAGCATAGGCTCATTCTGAAAATGTAGCCCTAAATATGTTTCTGGAGAGCGCGAATTATGTAGCCAGAAGCACGTATGGCTGCATTTAATCTTTAAAACGTTAAAACGAACGCTATGGGGTGGTATGACGCCGTTCCTTTTCGTGCTTACCAGTTGACCGCTTACCGGCGTAAAGACAGCTTTGCCTCTGTTACCAGTTTGTCCAGTAGCTCGCAATGTACATCGGTGGACTTGAGATACAGAGAGTTGACCTCAACAATGAGGTTTGAGTCTGGCGAAAAATGGTTCCAGAAGGCAGGTAACACAAAAACAAAAGCAAAAAAAAAAAATTAATCATTAAATAACAGGTTGAAAATGTGGTAAAATCTGAAAACATGGTAAAAGTCAGGCTAAGGCTTTTCTTTTTTTGCATTGCTTTTTATAATTGGGTTGAATGTTTCATGTTGACGTGGAATTTATAAAAAAAAAAAAAAAAAAAAAAATGAATCATTTTAATGACATCAATATAAAAATACAATAACTTTATGCATGGTGACCTTTAAAACTTGTAGGATGGTTTTATTCACATAAAGCTGTGTTGCTTAATGCATGAAATGTTATTTTCAAAAATTCATATTAAGGTCACTTTAAAGTGTATTTAAATTACAATGTGTGTTTTTTCTAAGGTAAAACCCGTGATTCTTGTTCTACTGTATTGCAATGCTCAACCCAAGTTCATGAATCTCTCAGTTTTAAATTAATGTAAGGACACAATTCACTGATGTCCTTTTGGCAGCAGGGGTGCTATTTTTGCAAACGCCCTATTTGTCAAATTAAATGAAAGTAATAAAAAACTATATCGTATCAGATCATATCATATGATTTGGAGGAAAGATACATTACTTCAAAAGTGCATTCATCAAACCAGGGAAATCTGTTTCCAGTCTCAGTTTCAGTAAATTGTAGCCTCAGTTTGCTGTTTTTAGCTGACATGAGTGCTCTTCTCCTGCTGAAGCTCATCTGCTTCAAGCTTTGACATATTGTGTGTTCTTGTTATTCTGGTCATTTTCCTCTGATATCTGGCATTATCAAAACATTTCCCCCAACAAAACTGCTGATCATTAAAATAGTTTCTCTTTTCAGACAACTACTGTCTGTAAAAACAATAAATACAAAAATTTTCAACATACCCTGACCAGCCTAACACCAACAACTCTGCCATATTCAAAAGGCATTTAAATCACCTGTCTTCCCCATACTAATTCTTAATTTGAACTAGATTGTCTTGACCAGAGCTGAGTCGCAATGCAAAGGTTTCATCCTCCGAAGGCCACATTCAAAGATTCATTGCATCACAGTGGCTTGAAAGGCTGTGCCATTTCAAAGTCTCCTTCAAATATGCCACTGAAATGCATTCCTTGTTTCCAGAGGCATTCATAAAACAGAGGTATGTGAAAATTACATATGACCTTATAGGTGTATATATCGCAATATCACTCGATGTAGGGCAATATGACATATATTGCATGTATGTATAAGAAGCAGCTTTGCAACTACATGTCAACTAACTTTTATTAGGACTATGAGGGTTATGGTTAATAGAATAATTTGACACACCTGCAAAGTTATTTATAGTTATCAATATTCAAATTTATTTATATTGAATGTCTGTTTGGTGGAACATCAAAATCAAGTGTTAAAGTAGTAGATATGAAGTAGTGAAATAATGCACTAATGAACGATGGTATGCAAGCCACTTCCAAACTGTAATACATTACAGATTGCTTGTTACTGTTATTTAAAAGTAATTCATTGTCTTACAATTTTGTCTCAGAATGTGTTTCTTGGTTCCTGTATTACTTTTGAGTTCATTTGCCTATATAATACGAACTACAGAAGCATATCTTAAAGGCACATTATGGAAGATTTTATTTTACTAAAATATATATTTTTAAACACTAAAATGTCTTATTTACAGTATGTTAATCACTTGTGTACATAGATTGTACATCTCAAATGTTTTGAAGAATGGTTAAATTCAGAGAAATAAGCAAATTTGTCCACAGACACATTATTATATCATTGTGTCACCTGCCAATAAATAATGTCAATTTTGAATTTGTGTTGTAGAAAACATGGGATCACAAAATACACTTTAATTTTATATATTTCAAATGTATTCAGCATTATAAAATGGTAGTGCTTCTTCTCTAAACACAACTGTGTAAGCAGTCAACTATGGCATAATAAAGGTTTAGCCATTTTTCTTCAACAGCTTTATCGTTTCAGCTGGCTTCATACTTTAATGTTAATAAATCTTGAAATACATTAGCTCATCAATGATAATAATTTCCAACCCAGGCTCATTCTGAAAACGTAGTCCTGTCGACGTTTCTGGAGACCACGAAATACATCCCGGGAGGTACGTATTTTTGCAGTTTTTGTTTTCGCGAATCCACGAGAGGCCGCTATGTGCGCTTTTCATAGCTTAAATTTCTATTGCGAGTGCCGTTTGTGCCCGCTGTTTTTGCGTAAACCCACCAGAGGCTGCTGTCGACTGATTGTCTGTCTGACTGAATGGCCGGCTGGCCAATTGACTGACTGACTCACCCACCCACCCTCCTCCTTCCCTAAACCCAACCAATTTTATCGCTTGACCCGCCCGCCCACTTACTTCCCTAAACCCAACCAATGGTTTACAAAAGCCGTCCAGAAAAAGAAAAGCCCTCAACTGATTTTTATCACGTTTTCAGATTTTACCACATTCTCACCCTGTTATTTACTTGTTCATTTTATTTTTTTGGATTCTGTTTTTTTCTTACCTGATTTCTGGAACTGCTCTTCCCTGGATTCGAACCCCGCCATCATTGTCAACTCCTCTCTGCATCTCAAGTCCACCGACGTAACATGACGAGCTAATGGGACAAACTGGTTGTGGTGGGAAAACCCTCCACACAGAGGTAAGCGGTCAGCTAGTAAGCGTGAAAAGAAAAGGCGTCATACCACCTCGTAGCGTTCGTTTAAAAAAAAACTAAATGAAGCCATATGTACCTCCAGCTACATAATTTGCGGTCTCCAGAAATGTCCACAGGACTACGTTCACAGTAATGCTGTGTTGATAATTTCTGCTGGAGTCCCGCTCGATTTGATAAAGAAGACAGCGTCCATGATTTTCAGTCTTGGGTAAGTTACTATAAAAAAGTAATAGATTACAAATTACTGACTACTACTGGACAATTGTAATCTGATTGCATTACTAATTACTTAATGCAAAAGGTAATTAGATTACTAATAACTTTACTTTGAAGTTAAGTTATGCTTAACTTAAACTGCAGCTCTTCCAGTAATTTAATATACACTGAAAAACATTACAGTGGGTTTAACACAGCAACTTGACATAATTAAAAGACTTAACGAGATAGTTTGTCTAAAGTTTTAAAATCCTTCATAATTCACTTGTTCTAAACCTGTTTGTCTTTTTTTGTTCTTGTCGCATGACTCGTGGTTTTCAACTGGTGCATCTGGTAAATGCGAGCGCAAAAGACACAATATGTGAATGGCTCCATAAGCAGCCATGCTTCTCTTCACATTCAAAAGATACCTTTACTCCCAAACCTGCATAAAAATTCTATTTAGCCTGTTTAGGCGGAGTTGAACCGCTTTATTTTCTATTCAAGTGCTTGAACAAGCCGAGGTAAAAGCAGTCAAAAGTTCTTTAGAGACTGGACATAGATTGCATTTCACAGCATTATTTTTTGTTTTTATGCTCAAAATCAAAGCAATGTCTGCATTTTTACTTGAAGTTGTATTGTATTACTGAACATGTACAGAGTAAACTATAGCTGGAAATTGATTAGTAATGTCTTACACTATTACATTAAAAATGTTATTGTAATTCCTTATTTTTCTAATGTGTTACCCCAACACTTTTTGATGAATGGTTCAGTAGTTGACATAGTTACAAAGTTGCTTAAAGTCAACAGATTGTCTAAATGGGGACCATCATAATAAAGTGGTAGCCAGCTGTCACACACATTTAACATTTCATTTTTTTTTTATCTAATCAGACTATAAGTAGTAATTTATTAAGCAGAATAACAGAGGTGCCAATAAATAGCCTAACTCTGTATTACAAAAAGTAGTAATATGCTTC
>CAIGQZ010001108.1:29532974-29544384 GCA_903798205.1 Danio tinwini
GTGAGGAGCTGCCGTCCCCTTTTATTAATAAATATTTATTTGAAGTTTGTCGGTTCTCCGCCTCCTTCTTCCCATAACTTTATAACACATACACTCAGTACATTACATAGCGGTATGACGCATGATGTGCCCCACACACGATTTTGCTTCTTGTTTATATACACTATGAACAGCAGCTACGCTAATTATTCTCCTTATTCTGTATTTCCACCTGGGGGTACTCATCTCGAGACCCTCAGACTATGCAGTGCCACTGATGCGATCCAAGACCAGCGACGAGACGATCCCAAGGTTTCCGGACCAGGCCGTATCCTGAGCTGCTGCTGTGGTGGTCATGATGGAGAGCATAAGACTGATTCCTGTGATGCTCCAAGGTCAGACGTGTCTTCACGGAGGTCCAGCTACTGCGCCTAGACTGCAGCTCTGCACAAGACGTTTGGCCATAGGAGAAATGGTCGTGCCCAACTGAGCCTGGTTTCTCTCGAGGTTTTTTAAATTCTTCACTTTCGCCAATTGGTGAAGTTTTTTCCTCGCCACTGTCGCCACTGGCTTGCATGGTTCGGGATCTGTAGAGCTGCGCATCGATGGAATTGCTCCTCAGTGTTTGGACTCTCAGTAGTGATTATTAAACCACACTGAACTGAGCTAAACTAAACTGAACTTAAACACTGAAAACTGAACTGACACTGTTTCAATTCACTATAAACTTCCATGTGAAGCTGCTTTGACACAATCTACATTGTATAAGCGCTATACAAATAAAGATGAATTGAATTGAATTGAATAATATGCATTTATTTTGCATGCATTTTACTTAATTATCCCATCAACTCCATATGATTTGTTCAGTGATTCATTTGTTCCCAAACCCCTCTTTATGATGCTAATCTGCGCTGATTGGCTCGATGACCCTGTTGCAATTGGTCGACTATGTTCAGCACAGACAGAAACGCCCACCATGGTTCATCAACATTGTTGAAATAGTCAGATTGCAGAGTATATGTGTGAGCCCAATGCAGGAGTGCATTAAAGCAATGCAGTTAAACACCAGAATAATGACACACATTCAATTCAATTCATCTTTATTTGTATAGATGACACATTCAATTCAATTCATCTTTATATCTGTAAATATATATATATATCAGATAAAATAATATGTGTGGATGGATGATTAGTATGAAGGAGTGGATTCTGGTAACATTTCAGCTAATGTACAGTACTATGTGTCAAAGACACATTTATCCATTGTGTCATATCACTCAGCTCTTATTGTCATTTTTCTAGAGTGAAAGGAACTCCTGCTTGTGTTTTTTTTTATATGTTAAACCCAACTCCAAATGCATTTCTGTCAGTCTCTTTTGTCTGGTATAATTATAATTTAGCCTGTTTCATCAAAAACACAACTCAGGAGGTCACCTCTTCTCTACTTCATTTGAAAGGATTGTTGTTTGACAAAGCATCTACTAATTTTTTTTTGATAACTGAAGTAGAATTATATTATTCATGTCTCTTTTTTAGAATACATCACACTGTGTTAGAGACATAAGTGTGACAGGAGAGCTTATTAATATTGACAACCCTTCCAAATAAAGTAAAAACAAAGCATTCAATTTGGGGTAAATCACAAGGTTCTAAATGGGCTTTAAAACTGTTTAACATTTTACATTTAACACTCACATAAGCCACATACTTTCTATGTAGGTATCAAAACACAAATTAAACATAATGGATAAATTCATGGCAGCTCACTGGCTCAGTCACTTCACAGCACAAAGGTCGCTTGTTCAAATCCCAGTTGGGCAAGCCTTTGTGTGTAGAGTTTGCATGTTCTGTGTCTGTGTTTCCTCTGTGTGCTCTGAATTCCCCTACAGTCCAAATACATGCAGTAAAGGTGAATTGGATTTACTAAATTTGCTGTTGTGTATTAGGATGACTTTGAATGGTGTGTGCATTTCCCAGCACTGTGGGTTAATGATTTAGTGTTGTGGATGGAAGGACATCCCCTGCATAAAGCATATTCGGTAATTAGTGGTTCATTCCACTGTGGTGAGCCCTAATAAATCCAGACCTTGAACTGAATTGTGGAGTAATTATAAAGTTATCTGGGGTAAAGTGAACTTAAAAAAAGACCAAGTTTTTACTGAAGACTTTTACCAAGTGTTACTGACATGGACTGGAACAAATAAAAATAATCCACTCATCCTTAATGATGTTTAAAATATTTTTTTCCCCTCAATTCATTACTTCATAGCATGTTGTTGTCTACTGAGATTCTAATTATTAAACTTGCATTCACCTCTCGTACTGCAGTGTACATAAGTGGGTAGAGCTTAGCCACACTATCACATAATAAAGTGGCACAATGCACAATGTGTTGTTTTGGTAGAATAGATATAAGCTAAAACTAGATTATACTCGGCCTCAGACACCATGCTAAGCACACAGACCTGTGGCTAAATGTCTGATGTATATGGCACACTTTTTAGAAAACACGCCTGCATATTTGAAGTCTTCCTCTAATTGGTTGAAATATATAGGATTTTTACATCAATTATCCTCATTATTAGGGATATATTAAGCAGAATAGTTAAAACTCTTTAAGAGTAATGTCATATTTTTTTTTAGAAGATGCTCAAGTGTTTTTCTTGAGGCAAATGGAAAAATGGAATCTAAAAGTGATAACTTCTTTGCCAACTGGATTGTTTTTGTAGTTCCCCTAAAGATTCAGTTTTGATTGTTTGACCGCTCATATCACCGGTGTATGCAGGAAAAAATGAAAGAGCAATTGGTGACGGCAATTGTACATTTAGTTGAATCAGTTCAGTTCTCCAGAACTGCTTGTTGGAATTAAAGAGTGGCAAGATATACAACTGATGTGTTGTATTGGCATGGCTGTTGGAGAAGTGAACACTGTTGTACAGGGGTGAGGAATAGCATTCTTGGATAAATTTCTGGGTGCTTTAGTATGTCTTCTGAGACATTAATGAATCAATGATTTACTGCCTGCACACCCGTCTGTTGTGATGATAACTTTGGTGTCGAGGAGCATTTATCAGTTCACGTAAATGCTGGGTTATTAAAAGTATGTGAGGTTCACTGCATAAATGCATCAACCTGTAATGTTGGCAAACGTGCACTTATACTCATTTTTTTTTCTGGTGGCACTCAAACAAACTTTAAAGATTCTGTCATTTTGAGCTTACAGGTGACAGGCAAACTTTTTTTTTCAAACTGTAAATGTTTTCAATTATTTATTTTTTTTAACCCAAAGACAAATTTCTGCCAAATATGTTCATATCCATACATTAATGGAAAGCTCATATGTTTGGATTTAATATGAGGTTTTATGTGACAAATATCAATTTCTATTCATGTCATTAATAGCAATCAATGTAAATTATTGGGATAAATATCAATTTCCAAAAAAATGATGCACTGCTCTCCGAATTCTGCAAAGTCTGGTGAGCATGTTCGGTTCATGCATAAGCAGACAGAATGTAGAGGGCAATATTAGGCTATTGTAACTTTGACTGTGGCACACATGCTCTGCTGCTCTATCCAGTAGATGGTATCTACAGCTGGAGGGAGTGGGAAACCAGCATGCCTGACAGTAAGGCACAGCATATCCTTTTTTTTTTCTTGTTTGTTTGTTTTTTCACCACTCATGTTTTTGTAAATTTTCTCTTTCAACTAAAAAAAATCGAAAGTGTCAATTTATAAATTTCTGAAAAAGCTGTGCATTCCTGGAGTAAAGGGTCTTTTTATTTGTGAAGGCTCACACATCCATCAAAAGTATTTGCATTTTGTACAAGGAAAAACACTGGGTTGAACTTTCTGGGCCCTATCATACACCCGGCGCAATACAGCACAAGGTGAGTATGGTGTGATTTGTTGCTATTTTCATTTGAGTAGAGGTTTTATTTTCATGTTTTGTGCCACATATTTTTTTTAATAGCAAATCTATTAGATTTGTCTACCAGTCTGGTTTTGGAGACGTATGCATCACCATATGGGGCATAGGAATAGGACGTGTGTTTGGATATAAATTTGGATATAAATTTTCTGACGACACTTCATTATTATTGTTTATTTATTAATTTGCTGGAAATTAGAACTGAATGTATAAATAATTTTAAAACAAATCCTAGCGCTTAACAAACTAAATTAAATATGTAGGCTAATGGATGTCTTCAGTGGAGTGACCATTTCCTTATCCACGTAAGTAAAGAAATAAAGTAAAGAGCAAAAGTAAAGTAAAGAGAAAGTAAAGAGGCCGAATGGAGGAGGCTCGTTTTTTATCCTCACGTTGCAGATGGTCTGTTTAACTGTTTTCTCATTCGTGAAGTGTTCAGTTTTTACATATACAAAGTGCGCCAAGTAAATAGCAAATGTGTAAAGGGAATGATGAAACTCAAAACACACCCAAAACTCATTAAGAGAATAAGTACAACTCTGTAAGACCATGCACTGGGGCGCAAAATGTTTCCATCCTTTAAACAGCATAAATGGATTTGGACACGTCCTTAAAGCTTTTGCAACATGCACTTTAGACTTTGCACTTAGATCGTTAAAATAGAGCCTTCTGTCATATCAGCCTGCATGATCTTTGTATAGCATATTGTAAATGCTTTACCGAAAAAAAAAATATATAAATTTAAATCAGAACAAATTTTGCATGTATTTTCTATAGGTTTCCTATGTGTTTTTACTGATTATTTAGGATCTGTGTCATTGTTGTAAACTTTTAAAGATGTTTGTAAATGAATGTCATGATTTGCATATTGACAGCCCAATCTACAAATCTAATTGTGTAGACATCTCCACAACCCTAAACATGATGTGACACAAAACAGAATGTTATTAACCTGTCCGTCACTAGAATTGTGTGTGGTTCTTAATCATTCAAAGCCAATGTTCTGAGACCTTTAGCCATCAGCATGAGGTCTTTTACAGTATTAATGTATTAAACATATATTAATACAAATTTCAGCAAATAAACACCCTTAAAGTGTTTATTCCTTTATAAAAATTTCCATGGTAATGTTTACTTTCTCCGTCTCATTAAGAGAAACTCCTGATATAAATAAGTTATATCTCTGAACTTTAATAAAAAATCTATATAAAATCTATATAAAAGTCGCAATGACTTCTGGGAATTCTTGAGTGAGTTAGGTGCTAAAGTTTGCATCCATGCGTTCTCGACATTAAGAACACATGCAGGAAATTTCACGCGTTCTCCACTCTTGCTGTCTTGAGTATTGGAACTTAACTTCAGCAGTTGATGATAATGTTACACGAGAACACGAGGACACAAGATCGCTGAAGAATGCGTATTGAGAAACAGCCATGGTCTCCCTTTGCATTGAACTTTGAGCGTATTGCATTAAGAGATGTTGTTTATGTTCACAGAGCTACATTACTCACAAACTAAAGTTTAAAATATGATACCATAGTGGACCACCCCTTTAATCATATAATGACCTCTTATATCTCTTGCAAATATCAAGGGAATTTTGATTTCTCAGGTTAGATCATGGAAGATGAGGATCATGCCATAGTTAAAAAAATGTATTTAAATGACACGTATACATACATACATACATACATACATACATACATACAAGCTCACATATGCACACACGTGTGTGTATATATCAGGATTCAAATGCATTTCAGGGAATATAAATTTCTAGCTTACAGCTGCTTCTGATTCACTATAAGTAAACCACCTGCTCTCTGTTATAGGCAGATCTGTCATTTCTTTCATACAGTGACAGCTTTTCAATAGCATGGCATCAGTTGTGGGCATGAAATCACCATGGCAACAAATGGCTTCTCAGCTGTTTTCAGACCACCACAGATTGTTTGTTGGGGAGAAAAAGACCCTCTGTACAGTTCACATAAATATTTAGGTCTATTAATCACTGTTTAAATGAATAGTTGAGGAGGAAAAAAATGTTTTGAAATAAGAGCGCATATGGGATGATGTGAACATATGGGAAAAAACACACTGAGAAGTTAGAAGAGAACAGAACTACTGCAGAGAAAATTTGAGCCACTGCTTCTATTTTAATACATGCATCAGATATTTGCTTTAGTGCATTTCTTTCAACAAGAATATGTAAAACAAATCAAAAAGTGCTGAGCATTTCAGATCTGGCTAATCTTTTATGCTCGCTCTGCATAACAAGCAGGAAATCATAGATTTATTAGTCACTTTGCACAAACACACAATAGAGGCTGAAACTCTATATTCGGTTAGACAAAAGAGGGCCTTAGCATTCAGGACATTGATACTAAGGACATAAAATCACTGCACAATATATTACAAGAAGCAATAAAATGCCCCCTTCATCTTTTATTCAGTAATATATTTTATTTTATTTTATTTTTTGGGGTTTGAGTCCAGGCTGAGCCATGATGCTTTTCTGTGATGGGTGTATATGTTCTCCTCTTGTTCAAGTGGGTTTCCTCTTCTCTGGTTTACACCACAGTCAAAACACATCCATAATGAGTTAATGTGCATAAAAAAGAGTGTGGGTGTTTCCCAGCACTTAGCATAGTATAAAGCATGCTGAGTTTTCACTTCACAAATTTGAAAGTTGTCGAAACACAGTTGTCTTGAAACTGCAGGACTCTCATTGGCTGTTAGTCATCGACAATGTGTTTTTATTTCAGAACCCATTTCACACAGCAGATTTGTGAATCACCAACAGGTCTAGAGATTCAGCATGCCAAATATTACAAGGCCATCAGTGACATGTCAGAGATTCTCTCTGATTGCGTCTTTGATAAATCACAATGCATGATTGTCACTAGCATGATCACCGGTCACCAATTTGCCTCCAGGCATTTGTCTGCGATTTCACAAAACCTGTCAGCAAGTATAAATTAGGGCTAACATTGTGCAGTGTGAACTCAGCATTAGTGCACTCTCAGGGCAATTGATGGTTAATTCTGCTGTGGTGAACCATGATATAAAATAAGATAATAACCCAAAAAAGTGAGTGTGTGAGTGAGTGAGTGAGTGAGTGATGGTAAAATGGTTAAACATAAATAAATAACAATGCTTCATACTTTGATCAGTCATACAATTGCAAAGTGAATTACAGCAATAGCAATAAAGCAATCACAATAACAATATAAATTGTTAATAACATATAACTTTGACAAGTGCAGTGGCTAGCGCTGTCGCCTCACAGCAAGAAGGTCGCTGGTTCGAGCCTCGGCTGGGTCAGTTGGCATTTCTGTGTGGAGTTTCTTCTTGTGTTGGCGTAGGTTTTCTCAGGGTGCTCCAGTTTCCCCCACCGTCTAAACACAAGCGCTATAGGTGAATTGGGTAAGCTAAATTGTCTGTAGTGTATGTGTGAATGCAAGAGTGTATGGGTGTTTCCCTGTACTGGGTTGCAGCTGGAAGTAAAACATATGCTGGATAAGTTAATGGTTCATTCCACTGTGGTGACCCCTGATTAATAATGGGACTAAGCCAAAGGAAAATGAATGAATGAATGAGTGAATGAATGAATGAACTTTCATACACTCATTTTATGAGAAAAATTGTAATTAATACTAAGACAGTGAGTCAAATGTCATAAGAGTTACATCTTATGATAGGATATGTGGTGAACTGATAAGAGGCATTACTGTACCATTTCAAAATATTTTTGTCTAATAAGGGTGCCAAAATTAATTGTTTCTTTGGTGCACCACAATACAGATGTGGACAATTTGGTATTGGTTCAATAATATAACATAACCGGTTATTATGTACTGATGTTATTTATCTCATATGTGCTATATTTCTGCGGTAGCTTACTGCAGTGAGGAAAGTGAGCGAAAGTAATTAAAACACAAACTACTTAAAAACAAAAGTTTGCTGGACAGTCTTTCTCTGACACTTACAGCAGAAGCCCCTACTTTACTGTATGAAGAAACTGAAAGTAAACTCCATTTCTCTCTCTCTCACTGTGGACCTTTGACCTGCTAGCGTGAGATAACTTTTCCTCTTCTCTCAGCTGTTACAGCAATACAGACAAGCGTGTCTGCAGAGCGAGTTTTTTCCTCCACGGTTATCATGGATCAGTGGTGATCACCGCTAATGTTTATCAGTGTCACTCATTGGTGTACAGTGCCAGAGCATTAGAGCCAATCGCAGCCCTTTCTGTTGAGTGCGTGACCGATCATAGGGGTGTAAAGAACTCGCTAAACAAGGCTCAGAAGTGAGTTGGATATTTACATTTGTTTATTTGCTATACATGCTCATGTTGTTCTGTGCATTTACTTGAGTTTTTAAAGTTACAGTCCATATATCTGACTGTTTGTATGTTGTAAGGACAACATCGCATTACAGATAGTATATATAAATATATCTATATATTTTAATACAAGAATTGCTGTGCTGTGAATTCAAATATAAAATTGTGTATGGAAAGCATGGTCAATGCACCGTGATGCAACAAGATATTGAATTGAACCAAGTCGATGGCATGATAATTGTAAGCAAACCGAACTGTGAGACCAGTGTAGGTTCACACCTCTATTGTCTAGTATACAATTATGTAACTTTTCTTCAAGCTGCTTGCTAGAATCTTAAATATTTGTCTTTGATTCAAATTTGTTAAGAAAATATTTAAACTAAAAATAATTATTTGTGTCCAATTATGTACTGGCAGCCTCTCTGCAACTTTCACATGGTCACCCACTGAAGCTAAGCAGGGCTGTGCCCGGTCAGTACCTGGGTGAGTAACCACATGGGTAAGCTAGGTTACTGATGGAAGTGGTGTTAGTGAGACCAGCAGGGGAAGCTCAACCTGCAGTCTGTGTGGGTCCTAACACCCCAGTATATTAATGGTGACTCTATACTGCTCAGTGAGCACCATCTTTCAGATGAGACGTTAAACCAAGGTCCTGACTCTCTGTGGTCGTTAATAATCCTAGTTAAGCATCCTGGCCAAATTTGCCCACTGGCCTCATAACCATTCCCATATCATAATTGGCTTTATCACTCTATCTCCTCTCCACCAATCAGCTTGTGCAATATGGCTGCCAGTCACTTCATCCAGGTGGTTGCTGCACTCTGGTGGTGGATGAGGAGATCCCCTCCAAAAAATGTGTAAAGTGATTTTGAGTGTCCAGAAAAGCGCTTTTTAAATGTAAGGGATTATTATGTGGAAAATCCTGTGTCCACAACCAAAGACATGCACTATAGGTGGATTAGGTGTGAATGCAAGTGTGGATGTTTGCCAGTACTGAGTTGCAGCTTGAAAGGCTTCTGCTAAAGTGTATGCTGGATAAGTTGGTGGCTCATTCCACTCTGGCGAACCCTGATATAATAAATAACAAAGGCACTAAGCCAAAGGAAAATAAATAAATAATAGTATTAATAATATTATTAGTAATAATAATAATAATAAATTAATAGAATGTGGCAGTTATTTTTTTTCTTTGTTAAAGTCCTTTGTTATTCTCCCTTTTTAATGATTTGAAAGAGCTGCCCTTGATCAACTTTCATAACATTATCTTGCAGCTGCACTAAATTAGTTAATATTCAGTTTATAAATATTATATGCTTTATTTAAAACTCTTCCATTATATTTTTTGGCAGTGTAAAGCAACAATTTAGCATGTGCAAGTAACAGTAGCTAACCTGCCAAGTAACAGTAGTGGCAGTAATCAACACAGACAAGAGAAGAGCAGCCCTTTTCAAATGAGAACGAATAAATCTTTTTATGGGGAACAAAATGCCACCAAATTAATTAAACATGGACAGGTCAGAACGTACTGCAATCTGTCCCTTTTCTCCCCATCCTTTTGGAGAGACATTTGGAAGTCTTCGAGCATGAAATTAAACATTGAGGACACCCCTTATTGAATATCTTCTATTCTCTGGGAAAGTCAAGAAGACTAAAGAACGGAAAAGCCAAAAGAATTAACTGTCACAGTCAGCTTGTCGCTTTGGAAATGACCACATTGGTTACACTGATTAAAAACAGATTTGTCTTTTATCACAAATCCCAAAAAGAGTATTGTTTTGGAGCATAGCTGAACATTACACATTACAATATGCACTTTGCATTTACAGGTTTCCTGTCTTGCCAAATTATGTGCACGCAATTCCTTTATTCTCTGTTCTTGGAGCATGTTTTATAACTGATAATTAAACTTTGAAAGCTGCCTTGCAATGTCTGAAATGTCACCGTCTCCATCTGCTGGCTCTTACAGTAAGGAGGGGGGGGGGGGGGGGGGGGGGGGGGGCGGGGGAACGGGCTCTGGCGTGACTTTTAGGGTTTTATTTTTGTTTAAAATATAAACAGCAGTTTAAATATGTAGAGTAATTGGACTCTGAGGCTCTGAGACCTATAATTTAAAGAGGAAAGAAAATATTTTCCATATGTCTTCGGTTAGGCTTATTTTCCTCTCTCTCTTTTCCAGCTGCAGTGTTTGGGCTGTTATTAATGTGTTAACTTAAACCACTGGAATCCGCAGTCATATGTCATCCACTTCCTGATTGGAGGCTGACCAGACTGAACCTCGAGTTGCCCGACTGTTGACACGAAAGAACTGAGAGTTTGCAAGAATTCAGAGGGAATGCAGTTCTCCTTCAAATGGGACCTCGGGGTTCAATATCTTTTGTGTTTGGCTTTCACGACTTTGGCTCCATTGCACAGTTTTCCTGAGAACATGAATAGTCCAACTGAGGGCCGTGAATTATGATTCAACCCCTATTGCTGGATCGTTTGACTTTGCTCAATCATCATCGCCTCTCTTTTTCCTTCAACTTTTTTTGACGGCTGTTCTCTTTAGCTCACATTTGGAATATTTACGTACTCTCTCAGCCATTTAACCAGCCTGGTCTCCTCCATCCATCCATCTATCCATCAGAATCCGCATTTGTCTTTTTCCCACCCACTGATCTGACTGTGGGTAAGTGTGAAAGATATATCACAGTCACTTTATAAAACACACCTGGATACTCTCCAGCGTTGCGATTTAGTGGTGCCAACGGAGAAGGAGGGCGTCCTTTGGAGATTAAGGTCATGTCAGAGAGCGCCATGGGGGGATCTCATCAAAATGCACATCATCACAATCATCTTACTTAACCTTGATTTAAAATTCTGAAAAGCCAGTGTGCTCTAGAGGAAGGTGATGCTTTCTGTCCCTCCAAGGATTTAGACTACAAAACAAGCGATCTTTCATAGTCATTGGTGATAGAAAAACACTTGAGAAATTGTCAACCATAGAAATGCACATGAATAGAACACAAGCATTTTTTTATTGTTACACTGTAAAATAAAAATAATAATAATAATAATAATAATAATAATAATAATAATAATAATAATAATAATAATAATAATAATAATAATGGTAACACTTTATTTTGATGGTCCATTTGAGTATTAGTAGA
>CAIGQZ010001108.1:29544784-29557719 GCA_903798205.1 Danio tinwini
GTCTTTTTCACCAAGAAGGTCCATACAGAATTCAATATTCCAATATTCTAGATACTGATAAGATCAGGGGCTGGTAATATGTCTGTTGATTGGTCAGTTTGTATGTCTCAGTATTTGGGCTTTGATCACATGGTCAAGAAAGATATAGATAGGTGGTAAACTTTGCTTTACCTCTTTTCTTGCTCTGCCTTTTCCTGCTCTGGAGTCTATCTTCTCTGGACCTATTGCTATCAGGTTCTCTTTAGGGCCTACTCTCTGTTCTTTGGCTCTCCCTCTTCCTCCCTGCTCTCTCAGGTAACTTTATTGTACATTTAAGCTGGGTACAATTATTATATATTTTTTATCATTACATGTTTTATCGTTTTATACAGTTATTTTGTAACTAATTCAGTTGTAACCATCGTGAACTATTGTTATTAAATCCTTTCATTTTCAAGTATTTGTGAATTACTTTTGATTTAACATTAACACTTAATTGCTTTATTTACAATACAATAGAATCACATTTTAGCAGCACTCTCCCACATTTTTAGCTATTAATGCTGCCCTTATTTCCGTTTTTGGTATAAGGTTGTGAAAGGATGGTTTGATTAGAAATGTACAGTTTTTCACCATCATACAGATAGATTCGAACTACTGTAGTTAAAAACCATTCTTGCAGTCCAATAATCACATGAAGCATTTTTGTTTCATTACCTTTGATATTGCAGGACAGATACCAGATTAAACAGCACCAAAAAAACAAGTGAATCAGTTATTGCTCTCCTTCTGATTATAGCACCCACTACACATGAACAAACCCTCTCAGATCTTGTGTAATCTCTCAATCAGTGTTTAAACCATAGAAAGATATCAATAAAACAGCTTGTAAACAATGTCACGTAGCATTACATTTACCTCAGGCAAGCCATTCAGTGTCTATACAACTCATTATTTCGCCTGAGAAATGAACTCTGGAGAAGTGCATTTCTCTACATATTTCTACGCTATGCTGTATGGATTATAGTTTACCTAAATTCTTAGTGATGTCTTTAATGCAGTGCTTCTCAGCTCCATTACAATGTAGTGAGCCACCAGGAAAACCTAATTTAATGTATATGTTTATATACACTTACCGGCCACTTTATTAGGTTCACCTTACTAATACCATTTTGCTTTCAGAACTGCCTTAATCCTTCATGGCATAGATTCAACAAGGTACTGGAAATATTTCTCAGAGATTTTGGTCCATATTGACTGGATAGCAACACGCAGTTGCTGCACATCCATTAGTCAGCTGCGCATTCAAAATGCGAATTTCCCATTCCACCACATCCCAAAGGTGCTCTACTGAATTGAGATCTGGTGACTGTGGAGGCCGTTTGAGTATAGTGAACTCGTTGTCATGTTCAATAAACCAGTTTGAGGGGATTCACGCTTTATGACATGGCGTGTTATCTTGCTGAAAATAGCCATCAGAAGATGGGTACACTGTGGTCACAAAGGGATGGACATGGTCATCAACAATGTTGAGGTAGGCTGTGGCATTGACAAGATGCTCAATTAGTACTAATGGGCACAAAGGGTACCAAGAATATATCCCCTCACACCATTACACCACCAGCAGCCTGAACCATTGATACAAGGCAGGATAGATCCATGCTTTCTGGTTGTTGATGCCAAATTCTGACCCTACCATCTGAATGTAGCAACAGAAATCGAGAGTCATCAGACCAGGCAACATCTTCTATTGTCAGTGCAAATTGTAGCTTCAGTTTCCTGTTCTTAGCTGACAGGAGTGGCACACGGTGTGGTCTTCTGCTGTTGTAGCCCATCTGCCTCAAGGTTGGACGTGTTGTGCATTCAGAGATGCTCTTCTACATACCTCGGGTGTAACAAGTGATTATTTGAGCTACTGTTGCCTTTTTATCAACTCAAACCAGTCTGGCCATTCTCCTCTGACCTCTGGCATCAACAAGGCATTTGCGCCCACAGAACTGCTGCTCACTGGATATTTTCTCTTTTTCTGACCATTCTCTGTAAACCCTAGAGATGGTTGTGCATGAAAATCCCAGAAGATCAGCAGTTTCTGAAATACTCCGACCAGCCCATCTGGCAAAAACAACCATGCCACATTCAAAGTCACTTAAATCATCTTTCTTCCCCATTCTGATTCTCGCTTTGAACTGCAGCAGATTGTCTTGAACATGTCTACATGCCTAAATGCATTGAGTTGCTGCCATGTGATTGGCTGATTAGAAATTTGCATTAACGAGCAGTTGGACAGGTGTACCTAATAGAGTGGCCGGTGAGTGTAAATATGTAATGAAAATTAAAACCATCAAATCCGTAGAATTATTTTGCATAGAATGTTCTCAATAACTTTCACAGAAAAATTAATAAGCATAATATTAGCAGTTTAATACAGTTTAATATTGTGTTTTAAATCAAAATATAGTAGCATTTCAGTCGTGAATAAATTCCCATGTTATGAGGTCATATAAAAATAAAAAAAACACTATAGTAAACACCATAGCTGTTTTTGAACCATATGTATATGCTGTTGCATAAGTACTTGGACATGCTGTTGTAGTAATTCTATAGTTAGAATAATAGGTTACTTAGTTAACTAAAGCACATTGGTACATTGTATCATGACTAAAATAAGGTATTACACAATAGACATTCACAATAAAAACAGCTGAAGTTATAACACAAATGCTGAGTAACACCACCAGTGTGTGAAAACTCACAGAAAATAATATGTCAGCACATATACACCACAGTGTGACACATTCCAGTGCAGCACTTCTTGTCTGATATGTTACTCTTTATAGATTCATTGATGTTGACCTGATCTTTACAGTAGCGGATACGGAATGACATAGAGTTCACCAGAAGTGCAGAAATCACCTGAAACATCCAAGCTGGCATATCAAAAAGCATACATAAGCAACAGAAATGATTATATTTACAGTAGAGGGTAAAAAAGTGCAGTTTGTGTTTTTACTTTTTTACATTGAATGTTGAATATTATATCTAAAAATAAGCAGCAATCAGATTTAATAGTCTGAGCTCTGTTAGTTGGAGCCCTTAAAATTATACTAATGTGCAAGTAAAAGGGCTCCTAACAGTACTTTATAAAATTAGCTGAGACTTTTGTTTTCTCATTTGAAAATTGAATTTTATTTAATTGAAGCTATAATTTGTTGAGTAAAGCACTGTTAAATGTATTTTTTTTTTACATTTACTTAGTTCCTGACTGTACCAAAAACCAACTAAACTGTGACTTTGAAAATGGAGGTTACATAGCTACTGAACTGTCATTTCTGTGTACTGTACCATTACTATTCTATTATTACAGGCAAATATTTAATCATTAAATATACAATATCTGCCACATTTCCCGTGTGAGAGCAGAGAATACATTTCAGCAGGCTCCTATTCATACCGCATATAGTATTAAAGCTTTACACCATGATGACTGTTAACAAAAAGACCTTTCTTGGCAAAATAACCCATCCGATTCATCTTTAGTACATTAGCCATGATAAATGTACCCTTTTCTTTTTACAGTGCTTTGCTTCCTCACTTTGAATTATGTCAAGAAAAAAAAAGCCTTAAATCTGCAAGGTTTAATAATCTTGGGTTAAAATGGATTTGAACTGCCAGAATTTGAAGTGCGCGGACTGTAAATGAGAATGCAAGGGCAATGTGTATGCATGTGCCTACACGGCTATTAATTTTTCCAGAGATCATGGCTCGCGTCTAAATAAAACATGTTGGATCCAGGTGTCGTTTGGCAGGATTTAACCTCCAAAATGAGAATGACGGCAGTGAGGTCGAGGGCAACTTTCATTTTTTCCTGCCCTCCGTCTTACATGCAATGGAAAAGCAATCAGGCCCCACACACTCTTTCAGCTCTATTACACAGAAAGAGCATACGGCCTCATGTTTGGGAGGCATTTAGAGATAGAACAGCGATTATTACACAAAGGGAAGGCAAGATACTTTAATCAGCTGAACAAATCATTGCAGTGCGGCTAATTAAAATCTAATGTTCATCAGGAGCACTGGGAAGATCAGCTTGATTATGGATGGAGGGCACCATTAAAGTGGAGCGGACAAGTTCTATTATACTGTTAGACAGCAGAAAAACACATTACTGGGCCTTTTTAACAAATGATGAAAGGCAAGTGCTATTGTGTCTTGAACTGTGTGTGAAGACTGCAATTTCCCTCAGTGGAGTGATCCCAGCCATCATTTGCTCTAGTCGCATTTTGCTAAACTTGGTCTTTACCACAGATGCAATGACTTGGAAAAGATTACTGGTGGACATTAAAGCTGATGACTTTCGATGACTATCAGATATAAAGCAAATTAAACAAATTTAGTCAATCAGTTTCATTACAAAATTACATTTTAATTGCAAATGTGGTGTTGAAATTTATCAGATAATTAAAATATTTCAATATTAAATTGAAGTTATAAAATACCCATCATATATGCATAGTCATAGTACCTATGCATGTTTTTCATATTTAACTGCTCTGAACACATGACTGCATTGGCTGCCTATAGGAACGGTCAACATGTCTGTTCTTAATTAGGATCAAAATCAATGATATTTCCATGATGCCACAACAGTGCAGAGTCTGGTTTTTAAAATCAACAAGATTGAATAAGAATGCATTGTATTGTGTTGTACTAATTATTAAGTCAGTATTTTAGATTTTTATTCAACATCTTAAAACCAGAACCAGAAAAAAAAACAAGTTACAATTTCAAATCAATGTCCATAAAAGTGGGGGTAACTTTCAACATTCAAGCTGGGTACATGTTTATGTATTATCATTTCATACATCTATTTTGGGGCGTGACGGTGGCGCAGTAGGTAGTAAGATCGCCTCATAGCAAGAAGGCCGCTGACTGGGTCAGTTGGCAATTCTGTGTGGAGTTTTGTGTTATAAGTTGGCGGTTCATTCCACTGTGGGAACCCCAGATTAATAAATGGACTAAGCCAAAAAAAATTATTAAGTGAATGAACATCTATTTTGTAATTAATTCAAGTAAAGTAATTAATTAGGATAACTGATTTTATGTGAACTACTTTCAAATCATCATTACACTGCTTTCTAATGAAATACAATGTGCTCATACAAATCTCACTACAACTTCCCATCACATCATAACCAATCAAATGCACTCTATTATCTGCCCCGCCCCCTTCAAGACCCTTCTCATTTGCTTTTCATTTGATGCACTTGAGTTCAACCACTCTCCCTGGCAGAGCTGTGATAAAACAAAACACTATTGGGTGGGCGGGGGTTCGTAGGTTGCTAGGTGACCATTAACCATTTCTCAGAGGATGACAAGCTGACAAAAAGTTTTATTTATGGAAAAAATTACAAAGAACTGCAGTGTTTGAGTGTTCTGTGTTTGTCTGAGATAATTAGTCGACCGAGATGTGTCGACTAAGCATGTCACGCTGCGCACCTCCATTGGAAACAAGGAACTTGTGCAAACTCTAGAAAAAAACGAGATATGCGAATGGCCCCTAAAAGGGTGCCGGCATTTGCGATCTCCAGCAGTTGATCTTCTTGCACAGCCATAGTGGATTCAACTAATTTGATGACAAATGGGTTGCAGATAGATTCCTTGGCAGTTCCTGGGTCTTTCACTGGGCCTTTTCTCCTTAGCAAAGATACTTTCCAAAGATGTCTGTTTCTTACTCATTTTACTGCTTGTGGATGAAATTTGGTGCTCAAGTGACCAAGATGTAAGCAAGAGAATACGGACATTTTTCAAAGACTTTTCTAAATAAAAGATTGTTCAGACTCAGATAATCAATAAAACAGAAATAATTAATGATTTCTTGTGTGGCCCAATACCAACTGATCCACGAAACGTTACCAGTCCGTGGCCCGGTGGTTGAGGACAACTTCTTTTTTAAAGTATTTCCATTGTTAGTATACTGTAATTGGTCGAATGTGGTAACAGACAAGAAATGTTTACACTATGATGTGGCTAACCTTTTTTTAGTCATTCTACAATGCAACACTAATCTAAAATATATGTTTGATATAATGTATAATTATTATTTTTTTGTCATTGCACTATAGGAGCAAATGCATAGGCTATTATATTTGTGAATATCACCTGTAACCACACAGACTAAATGACTAGCATACTGTAAATATTCAAGATATATTCAAGATGGCACCATCCGAAATAGCAAAGTCTCATCTTATTTAATACAAGAATAATTCAATTAACCTGTAATTTCATCCATACCATTTTAATTAAGATAAGCTCTGATACATCAATAAAGAGTGGAGTGTTGGTCACGAATGGGGACAGTGAATATAAAAAACAGAGATGACTCATTTCTGCAAATATGCTTATAAAATTCCCACATAAAAACATGCTTGGAAACACTCTCTTGCAATGTGTGACATGCAATGATGGATACATATGACCCAATCCCAAATGGCACTCAAAACTTTCGTGATGTAATGCCACTTTGACTGTCAGAAGTCTGTTGAAAAGCGGTAATCAGCTGCAGGTTTGCCAGATTTGCTCAGCAAAAGCAAAATGATTTATTGGACACCCTATGGTCTTTCAGCCATGGCATGCGATGGTCACATGAAATCTGCCATTTGAAATCAGGCTTAGATTTCCAGTTTGGTCCTGTTTACATGGTATCGCTTTGCCAGAAATATAGCTGTGGAAATGTATGGGAATGAGTTTAGTTATAGAGTGGAAGTGTTACCACAGTTGTTAAAGGGTCACGAAACACCAAAACACATTTTTTGAGATGTTGACAGTCATATATGTGTCCCACGCTGCTATAAACACTATTAGGACACATATATTTCACAAAAAAATGAAAATTGGTTGTTTTTGTGTTATTTTGGGCAAATTCGTTTTTCCAGATTGAAACAATTTTTTAAGCTGAGTCACGGCGATTAAATCCTTGTGTGTATTCCAGCGTGGAGAGTGTATGTCTGTACTGGCCAGTACATTGTGACGTTTCTGAGTGTGCAGCATCAATTTATCACAAAGACTTGGTTCAAACCAATTAACGCTGTCTATTGTGAATGAGGTGCAACTTCATTAATATGCATGATAGCTTTGAAGACAAGAAAAAGTATTGCTTGGAGACATGGGTCGTCAATAAACGTTATAAACGTGTTGCGTTTATTAATGTGCTGCAACAAAGGTTTTGTTTTCAGCTGGACTCACGTGTGGCCTAAAGTGCACGTGACAGAAATGCGTCTGTAAGGAACATTTTTTACCCAAGAGCTTTTCACATCTGAAAATGGTGAAATCTAGATTTGCCGCTCATCTCCTTTTAAAAAATATGCGGTTCCAGTTGATGTTAATTGTCCTGTTGCTACAGATTTGGTAAGTAACTAAGTAACTAAGTTTACAGTACATTAATATCACTACAATATCATGGACTGAAATATCTGCTGTAAATGCTGCTCTCCAAGTGGAAACATGTAAACACCTCAATCAAACTAGTACCATTGTGTAGGATTTTCGCCATATTTTGTGACAGGATATTCTATACACACATGGCTTTCTGACCCTACGTTACCTACCAAGTGCAGCTAAATTACTGAGAAATACGGAGGTTTTTTTTTCTCCGATACGCTGTGTGTTATCAAACATTCCAATAAAACTACACTCGTTCAGCAGTTCATTGAATCCAATATCTTGTTTGTTATGGGGGGCATGCATGAAATGTTCCTGAATAAAAGTGAAAGTGCCAAACTGCAGTTAAAGTTGAGAAAATTATAATTTGACAAGTAATTTGATTACTGTTGTCCATGTAAACACAGTCACTGTCTTTGTCCCCTGCGTCTGTGTGTTTGTTTTGCCTCTGTGAAAATCAGCTAAATAGGGCTAGACACTTTCCTGACTTTTTCCAAACTAGAGGTGTGAAAACACCCTCCTGAGACAGGGGGGTTTTGTGGCCCTTTAATAATGCAATAATCCAACACTGACAACTTATTCTGTTGATGTGAATGTGGCCATGAGTAATAAACATATGGTAATAAAAATAACAATTTTGCGGGAGTGTTTTGATATCAACGTAAAACTTCGGTGTTCAAGCTGATTTAGCATAGTAAAGAAAACTGAAAATAAGAGGGAAAAACAAGGGAAGAAATTCACTCAAAGTCTGATTCAGAGAGATGTTCTTCACAGCTGACTACACCTGCTAAAGAAAAAAAAACTCCTACTGACAATGCAACCACAAGCAGACCGATACGCTAGGACAGAAACACCGTAAACAAGTACTCAGCCAATGTCTTTCAGCAAGAAAAAAGTCTATTTCCACAAGAAAAACAGAATAAATAAAGGAGACAGGTTCAGCAAATGGTCCTTGAAAAACTAGTGAAGCAATGCAATCTCCTTAAAATATCTGATACGTATTTTGACAAACATATATATATATATATATATATTCAAAAAAAGGTGGCAACACCAAAGCTCAAAAAATGCCAATTTGTTAAATTAAAAAGGCTGATACAAGGCGTGTAACGTTTCATCGTGTACGTATATTACTTAAAATAATATGCCAGTGTCTTAATAGCATTTTATTAATGTCTTTAGTCACAGGCAAATTTTTCATGTAACAATTAATACGATGATCATACTTTTTTGTTGTTGTTTTTTTTTTTTACTAAGCTAACGATTTGTGACATGTCTTCTCGCAGCATTTCTCAGTTATGAGACATTCTGTCTCCACTCTACAATACATAGGGATTGAAATTGTGAAGTGTCCATGTCAAGAGGGAGATCTTAATAAATTGCTGTTACAACATGAAGCTTTATGGATTTTTACTCTAGAAACATTGTCTCCAAGTGGTTTAAATGCGGAGTTTGATGAGGACTTTTCTTTAATGTTTAGTTAGGTGTTTTGGCTATATTTTGTTGTATTATTTTGTTGTATTTCCTTGTTATATTTTGTATTGTTTTCTTAATTTTGTGATGTAATATTAGGGTTTGTTTCTGTATTTTCGTTTTAGATATATCTAAGTTGTATAATTTAGATATGTGTATTTTTTTCAGTTTGTCTTGTGAGATAATATGTGAGATCATGTGATCCGGAAGTGTACAAAAAGGAGCAACTTATTGTGATGAACACTGTCTGATGAAGAGCCATGAGCTTCAAACGCTACATTTCGTTATGTACGTTACAATCATACATATGCCTTGTATAAGCGTTTTAATTTAATAAATTGGCATGTTTGGAGCTTTGGTGTTGCCGCCTTTTTTGAATATATATTTTGCACTTTTTGTTGTTTGGCTGAGCATCCAGTTAAAAATTGCATTGCACCCTGTCAGTGATTATTTTTATTTTATTTTTTTAAAGATACATAAATTGTGCCATGTTAGCATACAAGGTGAGTTCTTTCTTGTATGAATTTAAAGAGATTTTTTTTTTCTTCTGGATCAGATCTGAAGGTCTCAATTAGTGTTGAGCAATGAAGCCGCACCCTGTAATGGGTTTGAATTATGCATGTCCTTACTGCCATTTTAAATGAGATTTGTCCACCACTCTTCTCACACTCTTAATCTCTTTCTCTCCAGTCAGTGCGTTTCATCAGTTTGCTGCCTTGAAGGAGAAGAATGGATGTGTTTTAACTAGTATTATTGTATGTCTGAGCGGGACACTGTTACATTTATGCCATTGGCTTCCAGGTAGCACTACTTTTCTCCAACACAGTGAAAAAATGTCCTTAGCAAGGCACAATGTTAAATATAAAATGAACGGGGATAGGGACAGAAAAAGGATTATGCAACTAGAACTGTGAAAAGTGAAAGCATGTTTCATCTTCCTCCCCCTGTTCATGGTGAATTTGGAAAACTTGATCAGATTTGTTGACGCCTAAGGAGATCTCAAAGGAAATGGCACTACTCCTTTTCCTTATTTGTTTGCGTTGGTACAATGATGCAGTTGGATGGAACGATTCCAAAAAACACAATGGCAAATGATGTAACACAGTCCTATTACTGTAATGAGGATATTTCTTAAATATACTAGAGGGCGAAACACAATGGCGCACTTAATAGTGTCCATTTTATGCTTCTGCTATACAGTAAATGCTTAATATTCCTTTTTCATATTCCAATATGTTTCAGTGGCACCACAGTATAGCAATTTACATAAATCAGACTTGTAAAGGTTGGCTGTGGTGAAATAGATCTGCTTAACTTTGGCTCATGGGTTATTCAAATTGCAAAACAGCCTCTGATTCATGCTGAATTCACAGTCAAGTCGAACTTCATGCTTATTTCTGTTTGGCAGATGAGGAATTTCATTATTTTACTGCAACTCCTTACAAAGCAGACGAATGCCGCTATTTACTTTGCATGTCCAGGTTAAAGGATGTGATTATGCACACATTTACACCATTCAATTTGTTTGTGACTCATAAAAGGGATGGTGTATACAACCATATTATATGGTTTTCTGGGACACTTGATTCTGGTTAGTCATACACATGATTTCCAGATATGGACTGTTGTTCGTTGCAATACTGTACAAATATACATTTATATAAAAACATACTGTCAGCACTTTTTTTCAGGTCATCTACCAGGTTAGGATGATTCAGCACATTTCAAATACAAACTATTTTAATCCAACAAGTTGTTGCAAACCTTTTATGTTTTGTTTGTTTGTTTCACCCTCTTCTTCCGGTGCACCAAGAATTCAGTGGCTGCAAAAACAAAGAAAAATATTGGATTTTTAAAGTTGCTTCAAGCTTACCTTATGCTAAATTTCTGCATTGTCAAAACATGTGAATTGTAGTGACAAGAGTTTGTCTGCAAATGGACCAAGACCCTTCTTTACAGTAGTCTTGGTATGCTTGGTTGATTTGTACAAGGTTTTGAATGGAAGTGATCATACTTAACTAAAACACACAAACAAAAAGTGTAGCCACATCCTTAAAGAAAGCCTTAAACCAAAGTGAAAAATAATGTCCTTATTTACTTAACCTCCTGTTGTTGTATGTAGAAGAAAAAGAAGACAAAGACTACATTTTGAAGTTAGCATGTTAGTGACTAAACCACAGCCATATCAACCTGCAGTCCAAGACCGGTTACTCAATTAAGCTAAGCAGGGCAGAACCTGGATGGGAGACCACATTGTAAAAATAGGTTGCTGTTGGAAGTGGTGTTAGTGAGGCCAGGAAAAGGCACTCAACCTGTGATCTGTGTAAGTGCTAATGGCCCAGTATAGTGAAGGGGACACTATACTGTCAGTGGGTGCCGTCTTTTGGATGAAATTTTAAACTGAGGCCCTTACTCTCTGAGGTCATTAAAAATCACATGACAATTCTCATAAAGAGTAGGAGTGTGAATTCCCTCCATCGGCCACTACTCATCATGGCCTTCCAATTATCCCCATCAATCAATTTGGCTCTATCACTGTGGTGAGCACTCTTCCTATAGCTGTTGACGCATCATCCAAGTAGATGCTGCACACTAGTGATGGTGTGAAAAGACCCCCCTCATGACTGTGAAGCACTTTGGGTGTATGGCCATACAAAATAAATGCTCTATACACATTACGTGTGTTATATTACGTACTAAACCAATTGGCATCCATGTTATAGTAAAAAAAAAACTATGAAAGTCAAAGAACCAAAACTTTGACAACTAACTTGGTTGTCAATATTCTTTACAATAGCTTAGTTTTTGTTCCATGTAGGACACAAAACCATAAAATATAATAATACCATCAGTGTGAGCAGATGAATACGGAATTTACATTTTCAAGTGAGCCACCACTAAGAATCAATATTTCATGTCAATGTATTTATTTATTTGTCAAGCAGCCATGTAATTAGCAGAATAATGTACAGTCAGCCAGTCATTAACACAAAATAAACCTCAACGGGGTCTTATGTCGCACCAAAGGAGTTTATTTTGCAATAATGACCTGCTGACTGTTCATTATCCCTTTCGCAGAATCCTCCCCATTCTTCTTTACTCTAGATCCAAAATACATTTCCTGCACCCTCAAAAATTGCTCAGCTGGTTCAACCAAAATAAAGAAAGACAATTCCCTCCAAAAATAACAGCACAACTGCTCAGGCTCAGGTGGGTGGTGCCGCGTCTGGTTTTGAAGAGTTTGGTTTCAGAGAGTCTGGCACATAGGAGCCTTTTATTTTTTTTCCCATTAATCCTCCCTGTGGGCACTTCTGGCTTTCTCGACAAAATAATAAATATAAATATATACTCTTTTTAAACCTTCATCCATTTTACTCCCACAGTGTTTCCCCGATCTCACCATTTTGTACCAATTCTCAAAAATCTCATGTCACTGCGGTCATTCCCAACACTTAACCATGGGCAGCCTTGAGGACAATCAGCTGCTCTTTTGAAGGTTTCCTAAAGCACAGAAAACATTCTCGCTGACAGCAGTGTCTACAGGGTTACTTTTAAGGGCACATAAAGTCATGCCAATGGCCTGCTCAGGCATTGACAGGCCCACCTAATGTGATGATACACCATTTTTATATGGCAGGTAAAGATGCACTTACATTTGCAGTATAGAGGAAAAAGAGCTTCCACATTGTGCAGCTGTCTATCAGTGGGCTTGATACACAAAGGTTGGAGTGAGAGAAACATGGCCTGGTTGCTTGGTTATTGAAATGCATGTTTTGAGCTGTCAGAAATAGCAAACTAATATTTACAGTCTTCACCTCAACTCATTTTGACAGCTGAGAGCACCAGGCACTACAAACAAACCCAAGACAACAAATTCCTTCGACAGCTTTTCTGTTGAAAACCAAAGTAAAAGTGTTCGCCTGCAAATGCAATCTCCCATACCGCTGCAGTGTCAACGGGACTGAGAAGGCTTTTACATTGGGGCTTTTTTATATTTTATTATTATTATTATTATTATTATTATTATTATTATTATTATTATT
>CAIGQZ010001108.1:29568674-29583841 GCA_903798205.1 Danio tinwini
GTGTGTGTGTGTGTGTGTGTGTGTGTGTGTGTGTGTGTGTGTGTGTGAAAATAAATTACCTATATCTTGCATGGTATAAATAGCAGGTAAATGTTCATTTTGGGGCTAACAATCACATAACAACAACATATCCAAATGTAATGGTCTCATATATGTAAATATATATGGGCGATGCAGTGGGTGACACAATCGCCTCACAGCAAGAAGGTTGCTGGTTCGAGCCCTGGCTGGGTCAATTGGCATTTCAGTGTGGAGTTTGCATGTTCTCCCTGAGTTGGTGTGAGTTTTCTCCATACTGTAGGGTATAGGTGAATTGAATAAACTAAACTGCCCGAAGTGAATGCAGGAGTGTTTCCCAGTGTTGGGATATATTATTTATTTATTTATCTTAATGTCTTTATTTTACTTGTGGTTGCTGAATTGAATAAGTTGGAGAGGACAACATGAAGGGATGCATGGGTGCACCATTGGGGGCACTGTGGGGAAAAAGAGATGTGTTCATATAAGAGTGAGATAAGTAATTTTGTCTGTAAGTGAAACATTCTTGTAAATTAATCGTTTTTGTTGTTGTTCAGCCTAGAATTGTCAAAGAAAAAAATGGGGCAAATAAATCTACAGAAAATTAAAAGGCAGTCCTGGTCATTGTTCAGTGGGGCAACACAAAGTTACCAATACAGGCACCTTGTGAAAATATGCCCAGTATACATTTTTGAGAACCAAGAAATATGTGCTTGCAGGTATATATGGCTGCATTTTGTGTGTAAAACAAATGCTATTGGGTGGTACCGCTGACTGCTTACCTCTGTATGAGCAGCTTTTCTGGCGTAAATGGTTTACTCAGTAGCTCACCACGAATAGGCAGACTTTGAACACAGAGCAAAGGACGGTTCCAGAAATCAGGTACAACAAAACTCCAAAACAAGAAGTAAAATCATGCTTAAAGCAAGCAGTCACTATGGCTTTTTTTTCCCTCTAGTTTGCTTTGCTTCTAAAAATGTTGTCTACTGGGTTTAGGGAAGTGGCTATGTGGGTCAGTTGATATCAAGCTGATATACTATGCACTACAAGGCAACTGGCTTTTCCCAAGGACAAGCACAAGAAGGGAATTGAGATTCGCAGAAATGTATACAACGGCCTCTGGTGGATATACAACAAATGGAACATATGTGAAAACATGCCTCAGTAATGTATTTGAGCTTGTCAACAATGTACATGGTAGCCTTTAGTGGATTTGTGGGTGGACAAAACTGCAGACAGAGGTAGTTCAGGGTACATATTTCTGGATTCTCAAAAATGCAGCCCTGGACAGATATCTTATATAAGACTGGGTTGAAATTTACATAACCTCTGCCTACATGTAAAAGAAATTCACATACAGTAATAGCATAAAATAAGTAAGAGTTTCAGCAACAGTTTATTAGTAATTGTATAAGTAATAATTAGTAATACAATTAATACATATAATTTAATTTTTACAGCAAAAAACTGGCTGGGTCGAGTCCCAGCTGGATCAGTTGGCATTTTTTGTGTGGCGTTTGCATGTTCTCTCTGTGTTCACGTGGGTTTCCTTTGGGTGCTTCAGTTTCCCCCTCAGTCCAAAAAACATGCAGTGTAAGTGAATTAAATAAATGTGATTGGCCGTAGTGTATGTGTGTGCATATGAGAGTGTAGGAGTGATTCCCAGTATTTGGTTGCAGCTGAAAGGGCATCTGCTATGTATAACATATGCTGGATAAGTTGGCGGTTCATTCCGCCATGGCAACATCTGATGAATAAAGGGACAAAGCTGAAGGAAAATTAAGGAATGAATAATTTCAGATCAAATACACAAAAGAATGTATTGTGGTCTTGTGCAAAGAAAACACAAACACAGACAGATAGACAGACAGACAGACAGACAGACAGACAGAAAGAAAGAAAGAAAGAAAGAAAGAAAGAAAGAAAGAAAGAAAGAAAGAAAGAAAGAAAGAAAGAAAGAAAGAAAGAAAGAAAGAAGGGATTTGCTGTATTGTACAAAAAAAACAGCAGTAATATGTCAGACATGTACAATGTGTACTATAAAATAACTAAAATCTGTATACTGTATATAGCAGTGAAAAAAGAAATCTCACCAAGTACCGCCATGACTGGTATTGAAATACAGTAGCGTAGTAGGCCTATTTAAGCAGCTACAGCTCTGCACAGTTCAGAAACATGGCAGATTAATTATTATTATTATGAATATTTATTTTTGTCAGCCACTTTAAACAGTATAAATAGTTTGAAAATTGACACTGTACTGTGCTTACAGGTAAAAAGTTAAATAAAACATCAACATTTAAATTAACATGTGCTTTTAAAAGTTAATTAAAAATGACACTGTTTAAAAAAATCTAAATAAAACTCCTTTACTTAAATGTAAAGTAATATTATAAAGTACCCTGTTCATCAAAATGTTCCTTGGACCTCATAAATATAGGCTACATGTCATCATGTTCATAAATAAACTCTTTTTGATCAATTTTGAAATATATGATGCATGTATATATGACTTATTTGTATACCTTTGAAATCTAGACATTAACTTGTATTTAAAATATATGAATTGGAATTACATATTTAAATTAGAAATTAGATCTGCTTACTGCACATTAGAGTAGGCTATCTGTGTCAGAAATGCAAGTGATTAAACTATACCTGTCAACATTGGGATATAAAAATACAGGATATGCCCTCAACAACTGTTACAAATATGGGGAGGAAATAAGCTTTAAATGATACAATACATGAAAAATTAGAAAACTGAAAATAAAATAAAAGGTTAAGCCTTTTAAAATCTATTTACTGATTACATCTGTGTTATCAAACGCGACAAAGGGTTAAAAGTGTGTTCATTTTTTTTTTTACTTTAATTATTCAGCGATTCAAGTACAAGTGCCACAGATGAGAACAACTGGTATATACCATTCAATTTCAAAACAGACAACTTAGTTTTTAGTACTTTTTTGTAATTACTTAACAATACACAACATAAAATCCTGATTTCTGAAAATAACTAATATGACTAACTTTTTTACTAACGTTTTGAAAATAAACTATAAATATACATAAATATATGGCGATTGATTTTGTTTTTATGTCATCAATAAATAAATAAATAAATATTATACAATACAAAGCCAATTTCAACTGGAAGCACATTCCAAAACTTGAGGGCAAAATCACCCATTACACTCCAAAAAATAAGTGTTGATCACAATTGTTGGCTGCAATTTCCCCATTTTGCCAGCCGGTAGTAAGTGGCGGGCTGAGGAGGTTGCAGCCTCACTTCTGCACTGGGATCCAGGCACATGAAGAGGCTCTTTAAAATGCCACACTGCAAGTCTGAATTTGTGCTGGTTATCATGCTCTTCTCCCTCATCATAACGGGTTTGATGAATCACTGCTGCCGTGATCACGGGAAAACATACACAAATGTCTCTTTTAAACAAAATTCTGTTTGCCATCTGTGGAAGCCTGTTAATTACAGCAGGTAAATGGCAGAATTTATTGAATATGGCTCATTTATAACTTGCTGTATAATAAAAAATGCTTGCTCTGAAAATATTTCAAATTACTTTCTCTAAAGATGTTGGTGTCTGAATCTTTTATTGTGCTCCATATAAAAAAGGTAAGTCATATAGATTTGGAATAAAATTAGGAAGATGTAAACGATGACAGAATAAAAATAGTTACGAGAGAAGTCAAGTTTTTGTACTGAAATACAACTGTGAATGTCCCTGTTTTTCATGTTTTCCAAGATCCCTGTTCACATTATAGCTCATGCGTAAACTGTATATGTCAGCCAGCATCATCATTTCAACCAGAGAGCAACGATGTAGCTTTTACTAGGTGCATGTGGGTGCATCACAACCAAATTGGTTGACACCAGCATTCATATTCAAACTTTACTTCCTTGACAGGTTTGCTCACTCATACTTCATGAAAACAGTATGCATTCTCTTAAAATGAGAATTTCACAGAGATGCAGCTTCAAACAATTCAACATTAAAAAGCATTTCTCCAGAGGAACACCTCTAGCCACTGATGTTTTTGTTTTACTGCACTTCAAATGGAATGGCGCTGAGAAGATGCAAAGCGTGGTGCACCGCGGGCCTTTGAGTAAGACAGTGTGAGGTAAGGATGACGTTATAGAGTGACTTCAAACTGACTTTCAAACCCGTTTCAACCATTTTGAAGTACTTTTCAATGTCGAAGAACAAGGGGGAACCACCTGAGGATTGTTTGTCAAGGAAACAAATTGTACTTTGCTTTAATTATTGGAAAAGACAGCCAAGTGACAATTTTTACATTGTACACACACTACCTACACACAGGCGGGTAGGTGGAAAACAAACCAAGAATGCTCTTGCTTTGGAGAATAGAAACAGTCACCATTCAAAGGCAGGACCTGGAATTAATATTTGTCCACAGCTGCCAACAACCTGTGAAATGAGAGTATGAGCTGCCCAGAAATACAGTTTTATTTTTAAAAAGTAAAAACTATTACTTGAAAAAACATCAATACTGTATGGATGTGCTTTACCTGATTTAAGAAAAAGGTACAACATGCATCATAAATGAACAGTTATGAACCAAAGCACCTAGCAAAGGGACCTATGATACAAATCAACTTTTGTAAGCTGTATGGACAGAACTGTGTGTAGTTATAATGTGTCCACTGTCATATTGGAGTGATATAAACAACAAGTCTTTTTTAAACTTAATTACTGACGTTAAAATAGGACTCAAATCCCAGTTAGTTTGTTTATTATTAATAATTTGATTATTATTATTATTATTATTATTATTGTTATAACATAATAAAATATTGCCATTAAATTATTTCACATTGCATGCCAGGCAAAACAGAAATATGTTAAACAGATTTACAGTTTTTACAGCTTTCTTATTAGTACATTCAGAAATCAAAGACATATAAATATTTCGATCCTTAAGAAAAATCTGAAAAAAGGTTTACGCTTACAATTTTACATTTGTGTGTAAAATATTTAGACAGAAATATAATCAGACTAAAAAATAAATAAATAAATAAACATCTGGATGTTCATTTTGATGATTATATCCCAACATACAATTTTCATATTTCAACATATCACCAGGGAGTATGCCACTAAATATACCTAATATGTTTTTTCCCAAAAGTTTTGGTATATTCACAATTCCAAAAAAGAAGAGACAGATCTTCAGCTTGCTGATCGCAGAAGGAGCAATTTACATCAAAATCTTCAAAAAAAACAAAACAAAAAAAACGTTGTAGGATAGGATCTATGTCCTATTATTAAGACAATTCATGTTTTCATGATTTTATTGTACATTAGGAATTTGTGAGGTCCATATTCTTTTCCAGTTAATATTACCTATATGTCTGTTCAAATAATAGACATCATTTGGTACAAGAGAGTATCTTATGTTGAAATAAAGAGAGGTTAATTTTGTGATTTAGCTTTGTGGTAAATAGTAATTCACCGAGAACTGTTTTAGCACATTTAGATGTGGCACAACCTGGGGAGACTGATTGTACCATTCCTTGCAACCCTTCATAAGCATAATAATCCCAAAGGGATGGCTTCAAAAACAATAGCACATTCTTTAGTTGTAATTAGATATTTGAAATGGGACAAAAAATCCTCATATTTAAAAAGCATTCCTCTGTTATTAAATAATTGTCTAACATGAATTATATTATTTTTTGCCCAATTATCGAAGTGAATTGACTTATTTTTGTACAATAAATATCTGTTGTGGCAAATTATATAATTGTGTGGGGAAAAGTTGTGCTTGTAAGTTAAAGACCACAATAACAGACATTGTTTATGAAATGAAGATAATTTGGAAGGAATTTTCTCAGGATTTTAATTACACAAGATCAAAAAATGTAAACCCCCTAATTTAGAGAAAAATAAATTCCACAAAAAGACAGGATTTTTAAGATGCTGATTAATCCAATTAATTTTGTATATATAATTAAGAACCCAAATCCCAGTGATTTTGAGGCCCACCACAACGTGAAGTAGGAGTATGGTTTTCCCTGCTCACTAAATTGATTGACAGGTGCCATGTCTCCATAATAACATGTACACAAATGTCCACAAAATACTTTTTGCAAAAAAAAAAAAAATTAAATTATCAGCTGCACCTCAATAATAAATTTTATAAGTTTAAAACATTTTTAAAACAAAGCATGTTTGTAATAAAGACAGTAAAATCGCTATGCAATTCTTAACTGCTATAATCACCACGGCCGAATAGTGTAGGTGAATGTGTGTGTAAATCATCATTTCAGAAAGGCTTGAATAGACTCCACTACAAATACATCAAATAAACCTACTTTGTATTTTTGACACGTCACCTTATTTCAGCTTCATCTATGTCTGTCCCTATCACTGACGGCTGTTTATTTGACGTAACGCAGGAGATGCAGACACGCACGTCAGAGCAGTGGACGGGGCGAAGTAACTCATTTGGATTTAAAGCTACACGCTACAAAAACAGCTACACTGACAAACATCAAAATGGGCAGATTGTACATTATTTAATAAATAATCTGATGAGTATTTTGAGCTGAAACTTTACAGACAAATTTTGGAGACACCAAGTCTTATCTTACATGTTGTAAAAAGGGTAAAATAGGTGCCCTTTAATAAACATATATACCAGCAAAAAATACATTGTATGGGTCAAAATTGTTGATTTCTCTTTTATACAAAATCAACACACATTCAGTCCACAACACAAATATTACATATTTAAAAATCTAATGTAGTTCAAAGAAAAGATTTCCTAGTTGTACCTCAGCTGAATATTGTCTAATCCTAACAATCAATAGAAAGATTATCATTTATTCATCTTTCAGGTGGTGAAAACATCTAAATAAAAAAATTACCCTTATGACTGGGTTTGTGGGTCAAATGTTATGCAAGAAAAAATGCACACTTTTTAATCATTTAAGTTAAAAGGTTAAAAGCCTTAAATATATTTAAAAAAAAATGGTAACACTTTATAATAACTTCACAGTATAAATCCTCTATTAAGCATTCCCAAATAGTGAATTTGTTATTTGTTAAACATTAAGTCAACATTAATAGACATTAGTAAGCAGTTTATAACTGCAGATACAAATGCTGTATTCTTGACGTAAAAAACACTTTTAAAATGTGCTTAATAGTTGTATTTTCATACTTTGTTACTGATTAATTATTCATGACTAAATTAAGTATCGTATTATTTACAAATCATTTGTATTTAAGAGTTGACAGGTTTTAAGATAATTCAGAATGAGTTAGTAAATGATTAATAAACTATACAAATAAATATTTATATATTATTATTCAGGCATAATAGTTAATTTGTATGTTAATAAATGCTTCATTAAGTCAACTCATCCAGTTTTGTTACCTAATGTAAAGTGAGGACTATTTATGCTTTATAGATCCCTAATAAATGATAGTTAAAGGCTTAGGATTAAATTAACAATACATCTTTGCAATCTTATATAAAAAGGAAAATTACTGTACATTTTAAACATTGCCAAATAACAGGGGTGTCAATATATAACATAAAACTGGATAAAACAACAACAATATAATAATTTAACCATATTATGATACAACATTTCAATGTTATTTAGCAATATTTAAACTATACAGTAATTTTATTTTAGTTAAGATTGCAAAGATTTTTTTTTGTGATAGTTTCATTTGTGTATCTTCAAATGACTAGAAATTATTAAAGTCATTAATTTTATTTTTTTCCTGTTTAGAAGATAACTGAGCCTTTAAGTGTCATTTATAAGTGATTTATACAGCATAAATAGTCCTCACTTTAGATTAGGTCACAAAACTGGATGAAGTTAAAAAAGCATTTCAATTTATATTATAGCATATAGCATTTACAATACATATTAACTATTAGTATATGTCTGAATAATAAGAATTATAAATATTAATTTGAATAGTTTATTAATCATTTACGTGCACATTCTGAATGATCTAAAAAAAACACCAACCATTCTTAAGTAAATGTTTTGTAAATAATGCAATACTGAATTAACATAATAATCATAAATAATCATTAACAAAGTATGAAAACATTATCAAAGTCATTAAACATATATTAAATGTGCTTTTAAGTCAAGAATAGAGCACTTGTATCTGCAGTTATACTATATAACTATAAAACTGCTTACTAACATCTATTAATGTACAGAGTTAATGCTATATAGATAATGAATTAACTATTTGCTAGTGCTTATTAAATGATTCATAGTGTACTGTATAGTGATTTAAAATGTTACCAAAAAAATATATATATATAATTAAAATAAATAAAATACATTTGAGTATTATTATGATGATGATTATTATTATTATTAATAATAATATTGGGTGTCACGGTGGTGCAGTGGGTAGCCCGATCGCCTCACAGCAAGGTCAGCTGGGTCAGTTGACGTTTCTGTGTGGAGTTTGCGTGTTCTCCCCATGTTCCAGGTGCTCCAGTTTCGCCCACAAGACCAAAGACATATAGGGGAATTGGGTTGGCTAAATTGTCCATGGTGTATGTGTGAATGGGAGTGTATGGGTGTTTCCCAGTGATGGGTTGCAGCTGGAAGGGCATTCGCTGTGTAAAACATTTGCTGGGTAAGTTGGTGGTTCATTCTGCAGTGGCAACCCCAGATTAATAAAGGAACTAAGCCAAAAAGAAAATGAATGAATGAATTAATATAATACAAATACAAAACTAATAATTACGGTTGTTTTCTTTGCATCCAAATGTTAAAATTGTATTAAAAATATATCATTAAGGCGTCTGGCATTATTCTAGAAGACTAACTGGCTAGATGTAAACTATTAAATTACTCATATTATGTAATAATTAAATTATTATCCTAAAAAAAAAAAAAAAAAAAATTAATGGAAAAAAAAAACACAATTCAGACATTTCATAGGACTATAAGCTAAAGTTACCCTAGCCAAATCAATCAGAAGATGTTGACTCACAGATTGCAAATGAAAGTCAATAAAACAGCATTACAGCAGGATTAATGTTGCTCAAAATGAAGGCTAACGGTTTGGTTGTGACAGCCTGAAGCATGGAGAGCCTGTGACTGGGCTGCCCTTATACAGGAGACAGAGGATCTAACACACCACTGAGCAAGAAAGCCAGCTGGAGAATCAACGCCCAACTGCATTGTACTCACATACTTGTTAGTCCCGTCGCATCCCCTGCGCATCTCCGGCTCTCACGGCCCCAGAGAGGAAGATCATCATACTCGGCACAAGGACTGATGAGCTGCGGCACATGGTTGGACCTGTCACAAAGCCAGTAGATAAAACACTCTCTATGTATGCAGCACTAAACGGAGAGGAGTGAGTCATTCACTTGGTGTGTGCGTTCAACACTCACAAACACACACACACACACACACACACACACACACACACACACACACACACACACACACACACACACACACACACACACACACACACACACACACAGAGAGAGAGAGAGAGACACACACAGCTTACGGTGCTACAGAGCAGAGATACGGTGCAAAAGGAGGAGTAATGCAATCTGCTTTTATGAAACACACAAAACATCATACACAAAACACTAGATTTACGACTCCTAAATGGACGAAGATCAATATATGTATTTTCGAGTCTCCAATTCAAGTCTTAATCCAGTTTGCATAATTCAGTTCAGCACTCTTAGAGAGGCAATCCACTTCGGTGGACTGTGCAATGCATATTCAAATGAGGTCTAGTACTTATGATCCATAATGCATAGCCAAGTTTCAGTCTCAATTACGGGCCACTCAAACATCCAATCTTCAGAAGTACTGGTGGAGATGAGAAATGAAAACATACTGTTGAGAAACAACTCATGGCCTAATCAGAGTGGACAGCAGTCAAAAGCCGTTGAGAAGCCTTGTTTAAATGCTCGAAGAGTGAAATCAGTCCACCGTCAGGGGTCAAGTGTCCACCACAGAGAAAATACTGCACAATAATGGCATTTTAATTACGCCTCTATGCCACCCAGCATGATTCTTGCTTTGGCACAAGGGTTGCAAGGGTGGTTAAAACAATATTTGGGTTGGAGAGGTTTGATTTGAAAAGTGAAGAGGACTTGTGAAAGATCTTGAAAAGATTGAGCTGCTTTACCACAAGCCTGCAGTCCTGATTGAAGACATTTGTAGCACCGGGTGTGAAGAGGACAAGGAAACAAGTCTGTGACCTTTGGAGATCTAGCATTACATTTTTGTTTGACCTCTTGCCCTATTAAATTACTCTTCAGCCTGTCTCATTGTGACCTCATTATTAGTCGTGCCACTAAAGGTGATGGATTGAACTTTGGCCTTGTTGAAGAATGAGGCGCTGGTAATGGAGCTGACCGTTAAGAGTAACAATATGGGGGAGCATGAGAGATAGCTTGACCTCTTGTAAATGTCACATCAGCTAAATAATACGAGCCATATGCATGGCTTTGTTCTAAAGTCTGGTAACCTGTCTATAACACTTATCCTGACAGTGTGTTTGTAAAACATCAACCAGCACCAGCATTTTTGGTCATTTTCACAAAGCTTTCATGGCCTGTAAGGCAAGCTTATTTATATAGCACAATTCATACACAGTGGTAATTAAAAGTGCTTTACATAAACGGGATTAAAAGAAACAAGTATAAGAAAATAAAAACAACAAGGAAATTAAATAAAAACAAGGAAATTATAATAAAAATGATTAAAAACATTAAGTGAAGTTTATTTATAAACTAATTTCGAGTGGATCACATGCTTATGATTGACCATGGCTGGTTTCGCGTTAGCTAATGCATGATTCACCAATCATCAGATAACTCACTATAAATAACCAGAGTTTCTTACCTCAGTTATCTTCATCTTGAAGAATCCCTCCTTCCAGCCCTACTCCTCCTCCCTTTTTCTTGATAGGGCACGGCAGCCCAGTGGTTACCACTGTTGCCTCACAGCAAGAATGTCACTGGTTAAAGTCCTTAACAAGTCCTTAAAAATATATATAAATAAATAAAACATCAAAATAAATACATTAACACATTGGGAACTATGATTAACACATAAATAAAGCAGATCGATGCGACCCATCAAACTGAGCCTCTTCATGTGTTTAATGTTTCGTTTGGTTGTGATTTATATGGTGTTACGTGTTTGATGATCATGTTAGCTTACATGGCAGCAAACAGTGCTTCTATTGATTATTTCTGTCTCTTCATTGATTGTTTTGGGGCCTGGAGATTTTCATTATAATGCCCCTACTGTACAACGGAGAAAACATGGCTTGTTGGATAATGACAGGAGAGCATTGGTGAATAAATGGTGGGCAAAGAATTAATATAATACATTTGAATGACATTTAAAGGCTACTGAACATGCATCTATAAAATGTACATATACAAAGCAATCCCATAATGCATAGTGATGGGCTTAGAAAAGAGTGGCTCATGCCAAGATTATGCAAATCATGAATTATAATCAGTATTTGGAATGATTTAATTATGAGTAAATGTATATATACACACACACACACACACACACACTGCAAACAGAAATTAATGAAACAAAATCAAATATATTTAATTTTCCTTTGGCTTAGTGCCTTATTTATCAGGGGTCACCACAGTGGAATGAACCGCCAACTATCCCAGCATGTTTTACGCAGCGGATGCCCTTCCAGTCGCAAGCCAGAACAGGGAAACATCAACAGGTCAATTTAGTTCATCCAAAGCTGCATGTCTTATGACTGTGGGGGAAACCGGAGCACCTAGAAGAAACTCACAGCAACACGGGCAGAGCATGCAAACTCCACACAGAAATGCCAACTGGACCCGGCTAGGACTCAAACCAGTAAGCTTCTTGATGTGAGGCAACAGTTCTAACCACTGAGCCACCGTGCCACAAATTTATTTTATTTATTAATAATAAAAGTTGACATTTGACAAAATGACTTTGTATACAGGTAATGAGAATACATAGGAAAACAAACAAGCCTGTAATGAGGGAGGACAGATGGGCAAAATCAATAAATAATCAGGTCAAAGAGGGTGGAGTCAAAACTAGATGTAGAGATAGTAGATGATATGGACCAAAACATGACATTAGAACACAAAGAAACCCCTTGCTAGCATGGTAAGCTACACAGGAAAGATCAGAACACCACATTACACACATAGTATTGGACATGTGAACAAGATCAAGCTTTTTCAAAACTGCACACTCCAAAATAAATAAATAAGCAGTACGGTGGCGCAGTGGGTAGCGCAATCGCCTCACAGCAAGAAGGTCACTTTTTTGGATAAGTTGGCAGTTCATTCCACTGTGGCGACCCCAGATTAATAAAGGGACTAAGCCGAAAAAAAATGAAAGAATGAATAAATAAATAAATAAATAAAAATTTGGAAAATACCACATTATCTGGTCAAATTTGAAACTGTACACTCTCTCAAGGACATGAAGGTTTCAGAGCTCTGTTGTTATCACTATAAAATAAACCAGACTGAAGTGACAGAACCCTGACAATCAGTCCCTTTTGAGGTTTGATGAAGATCGGGATGCTGGGCAGCTGTCTATGAAGGCAGTGAGGCAGATCACTAGAGTCGAAATGTTCATCTATCATCGTGCCATATCAGCATCCCAGAAAAAAAGCATTCTTAGTTAACACAGTAAGAAACACAATCTTTGTTTAAACACAAACTGAATTAATATAGATACCAGAAATAAGCTGTGTCTGAAAAAGCCCTCCGCTTGATCAGCCACAACACAATAACAAGCCTCAGCTTGCCTAATTTCCCACAGACGACGACCACATGCAGCTGCTAGAGAGCCTGGATCTTTAAACATCTCGTCCTTTGAGAAAACAACGGCAGACACCTCTCTTATAATCACTGCTCGCAACATTTCATTTCGCGCCGTGAAAGCAACGCAGTGGCTCGCTTATTTAGAACTGTAGGACACTATTCCCTAAATTCCACCTGCCATATTTTTTGTCACAACTCACAGCAGACACTGCTTGAGTGGCTATTTTTAGTGGACACCTCATAGGCCATATTTGGCTTTTAATTGGTTCTCTTCCTCTCACCGCTGAGCTGAAGTCACAGAGCAATTACAAGCTGTGTGGGTTGCAGGTACAAGTGATCCCCAACTGTTTTGCAAATTCTATTCTATCCACTCAAGCTTTGAAACACAAGAGGATGTGCACTTTAAATACAAAACAAGTCTCTAAAGACAACGTTGCTCTCAAACAACACACACAATGCGCACAGATGTCTGATACATCTTTGGGCTTCACCCTTCGGGCTGTCAGTCTAGCATCTCACTGCTGTATTTGTGTTGGTATATCTGTAGATCTCCGTGTAGCTATAATTTACCTCACATCTCGTTGTGTATCTGTGTTGAGCATTACTAGGGGAAGGTCTTTGGAGACTGACACAAAGTAATTGATACCCTTACAATGGTTCCCACAATAGCTGCGTTTGATTGACTCCTCTCTCTCTTTCCCTCGCTTCCTTTTCCCTTGCTTTTGCTTTCATTCTTTGCCCGTGTCTCACATGATTGTGAGTATCAGAGATTTGTTCTTTGCAGGCAGTGCTGCAAGCTTTGGCCGTGACTCCATAAAGCTATCACCCAATGCAATCCATCCAAAGACAAATTGCTCGGGCTGACAAACACTCAGGTAGAGAGCAGGTTTCTCAGCAGCTGCTGAAATTATACAGAGCTGAGTTAGGATAGAAGATCAAAGCCATTTCATTTTATTTGACAAGACAGGAGAAGAGAGGATTTCGAGGCCTGTCACCGTCTGGGCGGTGAGAATGAGCAACTGTCTGTCTGTCTGTCTGCTCGGAACGTGCTCAAATAACACGTATGTTTAAGTCTCAAATAAGAGCGCAACATGGTGGCTTCTAAATTTGATTTGGTACAGTTTGTTTTGGAGCCTTCCTTTATTGAGCGTATTTCGACACAGTATGTTTTTGACCCTGCTCGTATTAAACCTTTTATCGTTGCACATTTATTACGTTCCAGGTCTTTAAATGCCAGTGTTCTGTAGCAGATAGGAAAAGAGCATTGTGACCTCTACCGGAGCTAATCGGGGATCATCATCGGCCCATTTGTCAGGATAAGCACATTGTGGAGGGTGATTTCCGGCTTCTTCTTTTTTTTTTTGGTTTGTTTTTTTTTGGAAAAGGGAGGGCATCTTCACAGAGTCTTGCTTATCCCTGGAGAGTCCGAGGGCAGAAACTTCTCACTGCTCTTATTCTGCTCCCAGAACTGCTGATAGCTAAGAGGCAGCATCTTTTGTAGGAAAGCCCGGAGCGATGCTTAGAATGGAGGAAGAAAGAAGAAAATAAACTGCCGGTGGTATGAAATTGCCAAAGGCAAACAGGTAAATTATTAGCATGTCCCAGTTCTCCCTCTAGTGTCTCCGGTTCTGATGACCTTCTTTCTCTTCTTTTCAGGATGTGGAACGCGACTGGGAGGAGGCTCTTCAGAGGAGGCCGGAAATTTGACGACTGCTGGGCGGCTCAGACAAGACAGGATGCTCAATGTCCAGCATATGCTTAGAGATTTGGTTAATAAATAATTCAATTAACCGAGACCCATCTGTTCCTGATGCACTACCGGAGATGCAAAGATACCAAGCCCGACCATCAGCAGACAGCTGTGTCTTTGGATCCTGAACTATTCCCTTGTTTTTCCCCTTTTTTTTACTCAACTATCTTAGCAGCACACTTGAAATTTCATCGAGGGGACACAGAGGCCACAGTAATATGTGACAACCGGAAATAAAACATTCCATAAATTATTCATTCATAACCTTTATGACCAAATTAGATTCCTCTCTTAACACCGCTCTATGTTGCTGCCGCTCCTCTTTGTGTGTCCGGGGTTAATTTGCACATTAATGAATTAAAGCTAATAAACACAGCACAACAGGAGTCATTTCATATTGTCCTCTTGAAGAATTTTACTCTGCCTTTTCTTTCCTTTGCTCATAAGGTGTTGACATCATGGAGGTTTTAAGTAGTTATAAGTGGCTATGTGTGTCTTTTTTTTTTAAATAAAGTAAATTTATTACATTATATATATATATATATAT
>CAIGQZ010001108.1:29603841-29618116 GCA_903798205.1 Danio tinwini
TTTTTAAATTCTTCACTTTCGCCAATTGGTGAAGTTTTTTCCTCGCCGCTGTCGCCACTGGCTTGCATGGTTCGGGATCTGTAGAGCTGCGCATCGATTGAATTGCTCCTCAGTGTTTGGACTCTCAGTAGTGATTATTAAACCACACTGAACTGAGCTAAACTAAACTGAACTTAAACACTGAAAACTGAATTGACACTGTTTCAATTCACTATAAACTTCCATGTGAAGCTGCTTTGACACAATCTACATTGTATAAGCGCTATACAAATAAAGATGAATTGAATTGAATTATTAAGGTAAATTAACATTACAAACAGCAGGGATTCTTGGTGGGCCTCACCAATAGATAGCTTAAAAGTTGCTTAATTATTGTACTATGATTATTTGATGTCATTAATAAATATGTTTCATTTAAGAATTATTGGTGTAATGGCATTTCCCATTTTCTCTTATTGATTGCTTTGGACTCGGACAACTAGGACTACATGCTCAGCTGTATAAAGCAAGTCATTACTCAAATGTAAAGGTAACGGTAATTAGAGTTATAACCAATTCACAATCCCAAGTGGTTCCCACATCGGCAAACCAAGGTGGGTCTAACATGGGCAATCCCAGATAGGTCCCACATGGGAAAACCCAGGTGGGTCCCACATGGGCAATCCCAGGCAAGACACTGACCCAAACATAGCCAAGCCAATGAAACTCTCAACTGGTTTCAGAACAAGAAAACAAAGCTGATAGAATGGGCCAGCCAATCATCTTACTTGAGACCCACAGAACTGTCAAGTTTTGTCTCTATTGAATTCTGGGGGAAAACAGTAACACCCGAGTGACTCCATTCTCCATACAAGAAGCTGTCATTACAAAAAAAAAAAAAAAACTTTTATAGAACATATTAAATACATTTCAATAGTTCAATACCTTATCCTTGTGTCATTACAGTTTTATTACACATAACACATGTTTCTTATTTATTTATATATTTATTATTTTTGTTTGTTTAGATTGGTAAAGTTTTTAGCAAAATGTGGGTGAATTTCATGTCAATTTTATATATATATTTACCAAGGAAAATTGTTTGGTGTTCATTATTAACATTACCCTCTGTAAATATATCACTTCATGCATAACATTTGTTGGTACTTTTCTAAAGTTTCAAGTGTATGATCACAAACTACAGGCACACCATGACACACTTTCAAGTACACACAGCTGAAAGTCAGCCAGGGGATGGAGAGGCGGATAATTGGGAGGAGCAATGAGATGAGAGTGGCATAGATGGCTGACCTTTTAGGTGGCAGCCAGGTGCATCGTCTGACCAAACATACAAAGATGAAAACCGAATCCCAGCATTAGAACGCACCAGCCTCTGATGTTTGTATGTATATTTTAGGATATCACATAAAATTTTGCTGCTTTATTTGGTCACACTTTATTTTGATGGTCCGTTTGTTGATTTTAAGTTACATTGCATCTACATGCCAACTAATTCTCATTAGATTATAAGTAGACTGTTAGGTTGGGGTTAGGTTTGGGGTTAGGGTTAGTGTAAGTTGACATGTGCGTGCAACGTTTCTTTTAGTCAGTTAAATGTCTGTTGAAGGAGCAGTGTCAACAGATATTAAGCAGACAGTCTACTAATACTCACTGTAAAAAATCCAACTTACAAATATTTCACTCAGTTCAAAATTGTAAGTTAGGTGGACATATTTTTGAGCTCAGAGTTGAATTTACTCATAAAAATTATTCAGCTGCACGTTTGGAATTGTTTGTTCAATGAAAGTAAAATATTCAGTTGAGACTTTTTAAATTTTTACTTCTCCAAATCTTAAAAAAATAAAAAGTTGAGTTAACTTAAAATTTTAAAGCAACTGGCTGCAAAGAAATTTTGATTTTATTAAGCTTCAGTATTCGAGGTTGTGCCAAATTATTCCATAAAGTATACTTAACTTAAACCAGCCTTTTCGGTCAACAAAAATAATTTGGCATAACTTCAACCACTGAAGTTTAATGAACTCAAAATGTCTTTGCAGCTGGTTGCTTTAAAATTTTAAGTTAACTCAACTTTTTTTATTTTATGGACCATCAAAATAAAGTGTTACCCTTTATTTTTATAGTTTTTTTTTTTTTTTAGTTTTTTTTTTTTTTTTGAAGGTTGATCATTTTTGATCCATGAGACAAATGGAATATACAGAATTGTAAGACCACAAAGAGTTTTAAAAAATGCAGAATGTAAAGATGTGCCAATGATGCATAAATGAAATGTACTTAATACAATATAAAAACATACATAAACTATTAAGGGAATGTATTTATTAAATACATTTCTTGATTCACATTATGTAAAGTAAATTGAAGTGATTTTGCCTCATCACATGTTGTAACTGTGTAATTGAACTGATCTTAAACCATCTCAAATGTGTAATTTCTCTAAGTCTTCATTGAAAACAGCAATTTATATTATTTATATATTGCTCTAATATTCCACAAGGTGACTTTTTTATTATTTTCTTGAACACAATGGAATATAAAGAGTTTTATTTGCAAATGTTTTGTGCAAAGTGTTAATTTAGCTCATACTGGCAACTTTAAATGTAAACATACTGACAGTAAAAAAAGTCATTTGAAATTAAATGAATAACAGAAAAATGAAGTGCACATCCAGTATATGCAACTCAATCTATACATTGCCATGATTGTACTGATTTATTTTTCTCTTCCTCAGGCCTGTAGAGATGACAGATTATTCGTAATTATTTTGCTATTAGGCCTCTGCTCTGCTCGAGAGATAATCAGTCAACAGCAGCAGCGCATGTCAATACAGCTGTAAGTTGATGGACTACAGACAAATATCAATCAATCTGCTGAAGAGTATTTTAGACTTACAGACAGTACTGTTTCTAAAAATATCTGTCAGTGTAGAAAGGGTTTGACAGGCCTCATGGAAATGGTTTGCAATGTTGTTACAACTGCATGACTTGAAGGCTTTTGATTATAGACATCACAGACAAAACAACATATTTTGATAGCAGTTTATTCAAATAACTCATCAACCCCCATCTATCAGTATAAATTAATAAGGATTGGAGGGAATTCTTAATCTGAGATAGAGCTCTCTTTCAACTTTCAAGTGTAAATGTGAACTGAATTAATCACACACACACACACACACACACACACACACACACACACCATAGGAAGTTGGATTGGAAATTGAAGAAGAATAGCATAAAGTAGAATTCAGGTAATGACACTGTGTGAAATGAAACGTTCTCCGCTAAGGTACATAAACGTTTTTTTTAGTCTTTCTGTCAGATAAGGTATACAACCTTAAATATACAGTCATTTTTAAATAACTTTGTCTAGTCAGCATTCAACGATTCATTTATTTATTAATTTTCCTTTGGTTTAGTTCATTCATTCATCAGTGGTCAACAAAACAGAATGAATCGCCAGCTTATCCAGCATAAGTTTTATACAGCTGATGCCCTTCCCTTAGTACTGGGAAACATCAATACACACTCATTCACACATAAACCCATGCCAACAAGGGGACAACATGCAAACTCCACACAGAAATGCCAACTGACCCAGCCAGAACTCAAACCAGCGACCTTCTTGCTGTGAGGCGACAGTGCTAACCACTGTGTCACCCATTCAAAGATTCTATTGTTAAATAATTACATTTCTACATAATATATCTTGATTTAAATAGTAAAATCACCCTAAAATTTAATGAAATTTCATCAAAAAGCATTTCCAATTCTGAACGATGCACATTCCCAAAAATAACATTAACAATGGCCAAAATCATTTGAATAACAAATAAATACATTTTGTGAAGTTTCACAAACTAATTTCGAGAGGAGATTTTAAATTATTTGGTGTACGGGGTGTTTTTGACAATTTTCTGTTCAATAAATGAGTAAGAACTTGTCCATAAGCATTCATATTGTCAGCTGCAAGTTTATAACAGAAAATGATATAATGCAGCACTCTGAAGGATCAAAAAGTTATGTTTTTGAAGTGAGCAATAGCAAATCACAGAAATATATGGTAATCTCTCAAATGTAGTGGCCAATAGGAGGTATTAATTTTAATCAGAATAGACTCACCTTCGAAATGGGACTTCTGCTCATCCACAAATCTTCTCATTATAGCAGACAGTGTTTAGTTAACAAATAAAAGATTTATAATGCAGTGTCGAGAGCTTCATTGATTGTAATATAACTTACGTAAGATAAGGATAAACTGAAGTGAGCAAGCAAGGGGCATGTACAGTACACACTACAAATACAGGATTTGCCCTTTAAATTAAAATGTTTGACATAATGTCAACCACAAAGATGGACTGGGCAAAAATATCATATGCTAAACTAAATAGGCCTAAAAACCACCACAAATTCCAGAAGAAGCCTCTGTGATTTTATTCTGTAATTAGACTTTACCATGAATATTTTACTATGGTGTGCATACTGTACAAATAATACTGTACTAACACTAAGATGTAATAGTAGGTCACAATTCAGTATTAACAAACCATTAACTAGCAGTACTAGCTTAATAAATGAAAAATTGTTGCTGTTTATTAATATTTAGGAAGGCAAAAATGTGGGTTTAGGATTAGGGATGCCGAATAAGATCATACTTTATAACTACTTTTGAACAGTTAATAGCTTAATAATATTCAGGTGACCTAAACTAAAGTGTTACCAAAATAAAAATAAGAAAACTACATGTAGAAAAAAGTGCACTTTCCTCTGTCTATGCACCAGACCCTTTCTTACAAACACTGCATGTAGAAAAACATTGTGCATTTCCGAGTGTGCTTCACGTAGGTGAGTGGACTTGACAAACTCCCTGTAGAAACACTGAATGTTTCAAGGACTCAATATGAAAAACAAATATTTACTTGTGAATGTGCCACAAATCATATTTCATCAAATCATATCATGTTATTTAAACTTAAACTCGTTTGCATAATTATTTGCACAATATAAAGGTAATTGTGTATAGTCAACTACTTATACAACTCCAGTATGTTAGCTATATGTATGTAGGTAAAAAAAAAACTGCTCTTATTTCAAGTGGTGTTCATATTTATGTTTACTGATATAGCACCGTGATCTTACGAGACACTGCATTTCTTTTCACTTTAAGTCCACACATGTAGCTGAATGACAATAAACTTGATTTGACTTATACACAAGCATGAGAAGAAGATGCAAATATACTAGCTGAATTCATAGTGCATATGACTTTTTTTATCAGAAAAAGATCAAGGAAAGCACACTTTTCTAAGGCACAACAAAGCCCACAGTCTTTGGCAATGAAAGATGTCTGTTGCCAAGCAAAAATAAAGCCAACTTCAAGCTGTGCATATCTTAAACGCTGTTGAACCAACACAAGAGCAGACAAGCCCGATGAAACATGTTAGAGACCACGTTACGCATATGACAGGTTTCATGCTATTGGTAATCAAAGCAAGTCAAGCATGTTCAACGGGCTGCCATCACTTCATTGATTCCATTAGTGCTTTGTAGATGCCATGTTGACCCACTAATAGCAGACTGACTATGTGAGAGTGTCTGTGGATTTGTACAGATACACTGTAAAACATGCTGGGTTCCATAAAATAGATTTCTGTTGTGACACTAACTTTAAGGATTCTATCATACACCTGGTGCAATAAGACGCAAGATGTGTTTGGTGTGATTTGTTGCTATTTTCAAATCAGCGCAACCCTAATTTTTAAGTTTTGCGCCATGTTGTTTAAATAGCAAATCTATTTACGCCACTTTGTGGACTCATGAGTGTTCTGGTCTATAAAGGAGCTGTGTTAAGGCGCATTGTTGCTATTTTGAGAAACTGAAATAGACCGTGTCATTGACCTTCTAAAAGCTGCTCTAAAGTCCAGCGGTAGTGCGATAGTTATGTGCCTATATGGTCCAAACACTTTACACTTTGCTTAATACACACAGGATGTACAGCAATACACAAATATCTTTACAAATGAAAGATATAAAAATTTAATTAAAGGATTAAATGTTTAGAAAACGTATTATTTTCTGCATAAATCTAAAAGTCACTGCCTCTATGCCTTATTCACTTTGTAGGGCTCTTTTTCAGTTTATTAATGAAAAATTGCATTTGTATAATGTTATTATTAGTAGTAGTAGTATTTATTATATGCAGATTTATATTTGTTTATATTCGTTTTAAAGACATATGCATCACCCTCTGGAGCATAAGAAAAGGATGTGTGTTTGGATGTTACTCATTTTTGACCACATTTCGTTATTATTGTTCATTCATTCATTTGCTTGAAAATAGAACTGAATTTAGAAATAGTTTAAACAAACTTAACAATGCAACAAACACTTAACAAACAAAATTAAATATGTAGGCTAATGGATGTCTTCAGTGGACTGCATACAACACGTTTACTTATTCACGAAAGTAAAGGAGTAAAGTAACGAGTAAAAAGTAAAGTAAAGAGAAAGTAAAGAGGCCAAATGGAGGAGGCTCGTTCTTTATCCTTGCACTGCAGATGGTCTGTTAAACTGCTTTCTCGCTAGTAAAGCGCTCAGTTTTTCCACTTACAAAGTCCGCCATGTAAATATCAAATCTGCCATAGTGCGACGCAACTGCAGCTTAAAGGGAATGGAAGATAAAAAACTGATTGATTTAATGCATGTTATGCTCAAAACACACCCATAACTCATAAGAGAATAAGTACAACCCTGTTAGACCATGCGCTGGAACTCAAAGTGTATTCTTCCATCCTTAAAAGTGGATTTGCACATGCCCTTAGACCCAATCCCAATTCTACCCCTTAGCCCTTCCCCTTACCCCTACCCCTCGTTTTGCTCATTCATGTGAAGAGGTAGGAGTGTTCTAATTATTTTTAGCTTGAAGGCGTAGGGCTAAGAGAAGGGGTATACAATGCTTCGAACAAAGATTTTTCAGGACCACACTTGAAACCAAGGGGTAAGAAAATGTCCCAGAATACACCAGCCACAGCGGCAGCTTTGCTGCACCCGGAAGTAAGGAGAGCCACAAATTAGTATTTTTTTGTCATTATTACGAATTTTTACAACAAACAAACACATGTTTTAATATATTCATAACCGCGTTCGTGTTTTACCGTCATGCTTTTATTAAAAAAAAAGCTAAAATAAAAACCACTAAATATTGCGATCTATAATCCATAATCATAACTCCTGTACAGCAGTTCTACAACATTCTGACACTTGATGACACTCAAACACCCTGTCAGAAAAGTCTGGTGGCTGAGAATGAGCTTTTTACAGTGTGCTATAATGGTAATGTTGTTTTTGATGTGTTAACATAGATGAATATGACCACGGTGTAAATGCGCAGTACAGTTACAATCTTATTGCCACATTAGATCATTATGATAACATATTCTATGCCTTCAGTGATTTCCTGAAGATAAATACAAAAAAATAACACAACTGGAATAACTACAGCAGTCGCGACCGTCTGATCTCATATGAAGCAAGAGCTTGTAATGACAAATGATGACGTGTGCAGGTGTTGTAGTGCTGTCCCAATTCTTAGGGGTAAGTTTGGAAGCCCTTCCCCTTCACACTCGTTTTAAGGGCCAAGGGGAAGGGGTAGGGGTAAAAAAATAGAATTGGGATTTTGTGTTGCTTTAATGTTTTTGCACCATGCGCTTTAGACTTTGCGCATAGATCGTTGAAATAGAGCCCTAAAGAATTACTTATTTAAGTGGATTAAACATAAAACAAATAAGTTGTCCCCCAATAAAACAAAAATTGTGTTGTTTCATCTCATTTTTAACACGTAGTTTGAACAAACAGCAGTGTATGCTTGTACGTACTAGAATGACAGCTGAAACATCTTGAAATGCCTCTGCTGTGTTATTCCCTCAATGCTCATCACAATGTGATGACCTGGGATTGCTTTAAACGAGTAGACATCCTAATCTCACTCTTTCCAAACACACGTTCTCTATTTTATTAGTGGTGGGAGGTCAGTCCAACACAGCTGTATCACACATTTGGCTTTATGTACTATGTGTTTCCCTTACTCCATCTGTATGTGAGATGGTTATTTGGAAAATCAAAAAGAAGGGTCAGGCAGACTCTGACTTGTGCCATATGATTAAATATTGGTTGAATCTGTAAAGAGAATATATTTCCTTGAACAAAAACCTCAGAGACTAACCAAAAAAAAAAGCATTTCAGTTTTTTGTTGCTGTTCTTTATAAAATATGTCTACAAAAGTGAAAAAGAAAAAAATATCCTGCACATTTTCTATAGCTTGAAAGGAAGCCTTATAAAGATGTTTCTGAATCTAAAGCTGTAAATGTGGGAGATAGACGGTGAGTTGGGGAGAATTGGAGAGACAGAATAAAGGTTTAGATTTGAAATATGCCCTTGTCTGTTGGCACTTAAGACCACTTCAGCTCACAAAAGCATAACCTGATGCTTCAATGAGCCAGCATGTCTCTTTACCTGAGATATCGTCGAAAGACACTAACTGTTCCCACACAGTTAAGCTGACAACTGAATGACTACTCTGATAAGAACAGAAAAGATTTGACAGAACCAGTTCATCTCATTTAAAGGGACAGTTAACCCTAAAAAGATGAAAAAAATATCTCACCCATCCAGTCGATGGTCATCAGAAGACAATCAAAGACTTTTTTTTTGGTCTTTGGTTGTATTGGTCTATCCATTAAAAGGCTATGCAAGTAAAAAAAAAAAAAGCATCATTTTTTTGCTTCATGATTCAATCATCAAAGATTGAATCATGTTGAGTACTGTAGTTTTTGAAAAGATGATCAATTCAAATCATGATCCCTTTTAATTTATGCCTTTCTTCACACATATTGATCATACAAGGAAAATTAAATGATCCATGTGGGAGTTCATATGTGCTTGCATGACAGAACAGAAAAAAAAAAAACTCAATGCTTATTATGCATCAATCAAGTGCATTTCAATTACAGTTGTTTAATAATCTCTATGCATATTGATCAATGTTTATAACTGAAATATTCCTAAATTAAACATATTCATAATGATGAAAAACAATCATGCATCTATGGGAAGACTTAAACTTAAATACTGGATATTTATATAAATACCATTAAGGAGAGTACAAACCAAAAAAGCTCTTAAAACTGTGGATTTGTTTGACACTTTTATGTTTTTGTGAGTTAGCAAGGCCTAGCATTATTTGTTTATTTGTTTGTTTTTTATTTTATTTTGTTTTACCTGAGTTTTTAAAATTCTATATAATTTTATTATGCTTTTCATGTTTTTTTATGTACACCTCTGACATTGTTTTGTATATGTCATTCTTGCAATATGTAGTTCTTTCAATAATAAAAAAAGTTTGACTGGTTAAGTTAAACAGCATGATATACTGATATAAGACATTCTTTTGACTTTAGTACTGGTTGTGTTATCAATAGTTAGTAGTCCAGTTTCTGACGAGGGAACTCATAAAGCATGTGAAGGCAGCAGAACTGTTATGTTAAAGGATAATGGACATACAGAACAGACAGTTGTAATTACAGAATAAGTCCTTACAGGGTGATTGGGACCCCAATGTGAAGTGAGAGGGGTTTAAATCACCCAGAATGGTTTTATTTTGCAAAACAACTGCTATAGATGTAGTTTATACCACATATAAAATGGTTATTTCCACATATAAGAAACAAAATGGATACAAAGTATTGATTTGAACAAATTAAAACAGACAAATAATTAAGAGTTATGCCATTAGCACAGGGATTTTTGCCACAAACAACAGATAAGAAATTTCTTTTAAAAAAATTATATCTTATTTAAAACATTCATTCTTGTAAGAAAATCATAAAACACATCAATAAAATTGCAGTACTATTAGTGTTAAAGTCCAATTCATTATCAGTAATTATATATGTGTGTGTGTGTGTGTGTGTGTGTGTGTGTGTGTGTGTGTGTGTGTAACAATATTTTTTCTTTTATTGTGCATTTCAAGAAACGCAAATCTAAGCTACTCGTACAGCATATGGCTGTATTAGTACTTAACGAATCAGTAGTAATTCAGATGTAACACATTGTATGTAACCCTAGGTAAGGTAAACGCAGTGCAAAACATGAATAAAGAATTACTTATGTATTAACTTACTAACTAATTCAAATCTGAGCAGTAGTAAGACATCAAAATTATCTTCTGTTTATATGTATTATTCGTTATCAGTGGCGTAAAGTAACAAATTACAAATACTCAAATTACTGTAATTGGGTAGTTTTTGTCAGGAATAGTAATTTACTAAGTAGTTTTATGAATATTCACTTTTACTTTCCCTTGAGTACATTTTTAGTGTTGTATCGGTACTTTTACTCTACTACTTACTTCAACCTGAAGTCACTACTTTACTATTTCCTGTCTATAGAAATTAGAAAAATCAGTCCTGTGATTCCTGTTCAATCAAATCACAGAAGTAAAGCAATTAGTAGTAAAGAGGTAAATCGCATCATAATAAACTACCTCAAGACATGGGCCCATTATAATGAATCTCAAGACATGGGCGATTTATAATTGCAGCAAACAGTTTGGAAGCATTAAAAGTGTCTAAGAAGATGTCCAAAATCTTTACACGCATTGACCCAGAGACTGTTTAGATGCTTGTCACTGATGAGAAGATGACAGATGTTTATCATATAATGACCGAAATTACCTTAAAAACAAGGTACAAGATGTCAACATGACGTCAGATTGATGTTGTACCCTAACTTCGTGGGGACGTTGCATTTTGTTTGGAAATGAAAATCGGGTTTACTTCAGAACTCAACATCAGGCCGCTGTCAATGTCCAAAAACCAACTGAAAATCAACCAAATATAATTGTCTAATGATGTAACAGATTGACGTTGTGTAGTACATTACCCTTATGACGTCTGTCAGATGTTGGATTTTAGCTGCCATAACTGATTAATAAATGTCATTATTTGACGTTAGTATGACGTTGATTTAGGATGTTGGCTCGACGTTGGATTTTGGTCACTTTCTAACACAACCTAAAATCAACCAAATATTATTGTCATTTCATGTCGTTATTGGACATCAAAATGACGTTGTCCTTAGATGCTGGCTAGACATTGAATTTTGGTCACCCGACATTACAACCTAAATCTAACCTAATATTAATGTCTTATGACATTGTGTGCCTTTGGAACCTTGTCATGTGAAACAAATGTGATCATGTTTCCATAATTTATCACATTTTTCCCCATGTCCATTTTGCACAAAAAATGTTTCACATATTTCCACACTGTGATTTTAACATGTGATTGCACTTTTTTCTATAAAGATGGTTGCATAGATCACAAATGAAGAGACAGAAAGTATTGTTAAAATAGGGATTGTTTGTGTTTTGAAGGTGAACAATAGTTTTATGGTTTCAATTAGTTTTTTTGGAATTATTATGTAATTAACTTTAATTTATGGATTTTTTTAACCTTTAAGTGACTGATCCCGGGCATATAAGGATGGTGTGAGGACAGCCGGGATGTGTTTGCCCTTGGACTGGATGACATCTGCCTGCTGACTGCTACTGTCTGTCACTGCTGACTGAGTCCTCGTGAACTGCTGGTCTGGGTGTAGTGAGAGATAGAGATTGAGCAGGTGGGGAGAAATGCTGGTTGCTCCCCAGCTGTGCACGAAATTTCCCATGTCTACGTGTGTGTGTGCAAATGTTGAACCTTATTTGAGAACGTGTGTGGTTATTTCTCACAAGCGGTATAACATATTCACAGACTCCAGATAAACAACTAATGAAATCCCTCTCTGCCTCCTAATCTAAATACCAGAGAGCACCTTGGGCACTTCAGCAGGCTCCTGGCAGGAAACCAACCTGCTGCTCAGAGCTTTCCCATTACCCTCCTCATCTTCCCTCAACCTCGGCCTACACTTCAAAGACCAGCGCCGGCAATGCAGAGATCCTGGAAACCTACTCTGAAACAACTGTGCTTCATGGGTAGTGGGCTACACATGGTGACAAATGTAAAATAAGCACCTGAAAGACTAATGGCCCGGTCTTCTGCCGAGGCCGTAAAAGAGCTGTAATTTTTGCCTGAGTGACAGGTAACATGGCTCTAAATCATCGGTTCTCTTTCTCTCTCACTCTGCTTGTCTCGTTTCTCCACCCCTGCAGTCTCCAGCTGAGCCCGAACCCAGGCCCTCTCTCTCAGCACTGGAATTACTATTGGCAAATCGAGCCAGGCAGGATTAATTGTAATTCAAGGTCTATTACTGCAGCGCCTGCTTGCTTTTGCTGGATTGCAGGTTGGGCACAGAAAGAATGACTGTTCTGAGAACTGCCCCGCTCCGAGATTGTTGATTAGCCTTTTGATGGAATTGGTAAAGCACTGGAGCTTGACTCACGGTGGCCCTTCACAAAAAAGATTTCATAAGAGTATAGAGGGAAGATGCAGAGAGAGACAGAAAAAAGTGAAAATAAGAATGAAGTAAATGTATGTGTGTGTGTGTGAAAGAGAGAGAGAGAGAGAGAGAGAGAGAGAGAGAGAGAGACAGGATTATTAGTTTATCAAATGTGGAGACGTGCTGCCCCCTTGAGGTAAGATGAAAATCAAAACGATTAAAGTGAGGGAGACTCTCCATCGGGGGAGAGCGAAAGAGAAAGAGGGATAGAGAGAGAGTAAATATCAGTGTTGTTATTAGGTTTTGCATGCCGGCACTGATTTCCAGCTGTCTCGCAGCCGGAGCTCTTGCGTCTCTCTCAGCACTCGTAAATGTCACACCTCGTGCATGCCAGTGTGATTCAACACAGCCTATATTTACCTCCTAGAATGGCAGCGTACACCACCACGGATCACCACTCCAAACGCTGCTGAATCTTATGAGGAAGATTTGGACGTTAAGCCTAGTTTTGAAAGAGGAGGACACCATTCCACATCTCCACCTGCCAAACACAAAAAGGCATTATGCAGATCTCAAGATCACAGAGCAGTGAGAGCACAGGAAGAGTCTGCACGGGAAGAAAACCGGGTTAGCTGTTAGTCAAGAGGCTTGCATCGAAATACAGGATAACATTAGAGAGAAAAATGCAAGCAAGGTTATGCAGAGTGCATCACCGAGGGCCGAAGAAAAGGGTTTGGTAAAAAGAAATTCCATATAAAGATGTGAAGAGCCCCCTACAAAGAGCTTTGTGGCTACTATTGGAAGCCTAATGGAAGTTTTGTTATTAAATGCACACTATATTACTATATGCAGTATAACACAATACATCACAATGTGTATAACAATATATCCAATATAAATATTATATCCAATATATGGAAGGCTGAACCACAAAACTGATATTAAGTTGCACAAGAATTTTTTTGGCAATAGCCACATTTATTTATTTATTAATAAATAATCATGTTCCATTATATTTTGTACGTCCTTCAATATATATATATATATATATATATATATATTCTGCACATAACAGCACGTGTCCAGCCTCTTCATCCTTCACCCTTGTATATTACTCCACCCACAACCAGCAACAAGCAGAGGACACTCTACAGTTTAACAAATATTGCCACTGTCAGACAACAAAATATACTTTTGAGGCTTTTTTAGTTGAGAATGTAGTTGTTTATATTGCAACTATGCAGTTTATTTATAAGGATAGTGCTTATTTTAAAAATATTGATAATTTTTAAGACATCGCGTCAGTGGCCATTAGCCTGTCTTTGAGCAAAGCAAAGACGGTTGACGTTGTTCATCTACAAGATGGTGAGAGAGATTGCATAATAAGCCCTTAGAAGAGAAAAACTCCTGATTGTAACAGAGAAATATTGGGAAATCTTTGTAGACTGATGGCATTTCATGCCGTTCAGCCTTATAATCTTAAAATATCTGCAAAATCACCAGTTTTGTCATTATTACAGACATTACACTAGAGAATCATTCAAATACTAGCTCGAAAGGGTCGTTTGTGACATCAGCTGCTGATGAAGAAAGTAGTTCCTCATACAAAATTATTTTGAGACTCTCCGTGTTTGATTTTCTTTTTCATATACACGATTATGCCATCAAACTGTCGTATAAATGCAATATCGCACTTGTAGCAGTGCAATGTGGCTGTATATTGTCACTGGTGGGACACTAAGGCACTTGGCCTGTGCCAGTGCACTTCTCCCACCAGTGCTGATATACAGTACAGCCACATTGTACTGCTACTCATGTGATATATATATATATATATATATATATAT